>JAODAL010075086.1:0-14133 GCA_025379985.1 Phyllomedusa bahiana
GAAAAAAAATTTGCATTATAATCCTCAACAAAATTCTTAGCAAAGTCGCCCTGTGTGAATGTACAGGCTGAATGCACTCACAATGGGTTTTGCTTCAGATTAGTTGCAGATTTTGCCTTTTTCCAGTGAAGTCAGTTTAGAAAAATCTGCATTAAAATCCGCACCAAAAATCCACTGTGTGTGAAAGTTTACTAAAGCCTGAATGCACTCAGCAGGAATGGTTTATCTGCAGAAGTCAATGTACAAAAATCTGCACTAAAATCCGCTACAAAGTCCACAGCAGATCCACCCCCATAGGACTATACTATAAGGCTGAATGCACTCGCAATGGATTTTGCTCAGATGGATTGCAGATTTTGCTTTTTCCACTGAAGTCAGTTTAGAAAAATCTGCATGAAAATCCGTAACAAAATCCAACGCAGATCCACCGTGTGTCAACGTACTCTAAAGGCCTGAATGTATTTGTGACGGATTTTGCTGCACCTTTTTCTACATTAACTTTATTATGCAAAGGCAAAATCAGCAGAAAAGGTTTACATACAGAAGTCAAAGTAAAAACAAAACTGCATTAAAATCTGCAACAAAATCCGCAGCAGATCCACCTTATGTGAGTGTACCCTAAAGCTGAGTGCACTCATGTTGAATTTTACTGCAGATTAAATGCAGACTTTGCAGTTTCTCATTGAAGTCAGTTTAGAAAAATCTGCATTAAAATCCGCAATAATTCCATGCTAAAATCCGCAGCAGATCCCCCACCATGTGTGATCATGCTTTAGAGGCTGAATGCGCTCACAACGGATTTTGCTGCACCTATTCCTACATTCACTTTAATAAGAAAAGGCAAAATCAGCAGGAAAGGTTTACATGCAGAAGTCGAAGTAAAAAAAAAATCTACATTAAAATCCGCAACAAAATCCGCAGCAGATCTACCCTCTTTGAACGTATCCTAAAGTTGAGTGCATTCATGATGAATTTTACTGCAGATTAATTGCAGACTTTGCTTTCTCTCATTGAAGTCAGTTTAGAAAAATCTGCATTAAAATAATTCCATGCTAAAATCCGCAGCAGATCCCTCCCCCCATGTGTGATCGTACTTTAGAGGCTGAATGCACTCAAGACAGATTTTGCTGCATCTTTTCTACATTCACTTTAATTTAAAAAAAAAAGCATAATCCACAGGAAATATTGGTCCGTGTAGATTTTAGCGCAGATTTTGTATTTTTTTAGGTCAATGCAGGAACCTGCACCGTAAAATCGTTGACAAAATTATAACTGCACACAGGATGGATTTACTATATTATTGCAGGGCCGCCATCAGAAATTTAAGGGCCCCATACAGCTGAAGCGTCTTCCCCCCAAACACCCGCTTGCAGCAGGCCCCTTCTATTCACCGGGCCCCGTACGGCAGTACCCTCAGTACTTCTTTTACGGCGGCCCTGGATTATTGTACCAGTCACGTGGATGTCATTTCACAAATCTCAGGCCCACATGGTGGTAATTCGTGGTGTGGATTTTGTCCTGACAGCCCTCTCTCTCCCTGCAGACAGGTGTGCCCGCTGTCTCCTGGCCGGCCTGTTTTGTGAGGTCTCCATCCTGTGTTCCACACTCCTGGGGTGTCTAAGCTGCGGGCTCTGCAGTGACGGGGCGCTGTGCGGGTCGGTGTGCCGCGGTGGAGTAATGTGTGCCCGACTGTGGCCTTGTGACCCTGGTTGCGCCATACTGGACGAGGGCTGCCGCTCGTCGGACTGCCTGGACATTTGCCTGGAGTGCTGTTCCCTCTGCTTCCCTTCCTGAATGAAGTCTCCAGCTCTGCCGGGGTAACGGTCCTGAATGGAGCGGACCGCCCGACCTGCCAATAAAGCTACTATGACCTCGTGGGTGATTTTCACTTTTTTTGGGGTCTTCCCCTGGGGGGCGGTTTTTAGATTGGGGGCAAAGTCCCATAGCTACAAGGGGGGACCTTTATGTTTTGAAAAACTGTTATAGAAAGATGTCTTTGTTCCCCCTTTAGCAAGATCGACATAGCAACCAATCAGAGCTCATAGAAAAACCGAACGAGTTCATAGCAACAAACCCCAAGGCCCATGAAACCAATCAGGCCCATAGCAACCAATCAGAGGCCCATATCAAACCAATCAGAGCTCATAGAAACCAATCACAGTCCATAGTAAACCAATCAGAGCCCATATCAACAATCAGACCCTCATATGAAACCAATCACAGCCCCATAGAAACCCAAAATCAGAGCCCATAGCCACCAATCAGAGCTCATTTTGTACCAATCACAGCCATAGCAACCAATCGGGCCACACTAGCCACCAATCAGAGCCCATAGCAACCAATCAGAGCCCTTTAGCGATCAATCAGAGCCCATAGCAACCAATCAGAACCCATAGCAACCAATCAGAGCCTATAACAACCAATCAGAGCCCCTGTATATTAGGATCTAATCCCTGTATATTAGGAGATAAAAGGATTGGTCCCGGATCAGTGGAGATTGTGTAAGCAGGTAACATGTATGTTCCTAATATTAGGAGATGAGAGGTCTAATACCAGGTACCTCTATATGAGACGATAAAAGGTCTAATCTCTTTACATTAGGTGCAAGTGAGGCGTCTGATTTCTTTATATTAGGAGAAGATAAGTCTGATCTCTGTACATTAGGTGGAGGTGACGAGTCTGAAATCTTTATTATTAAGAGGTAAGGGGTCTGCTCTCTGTATAAGGAGCAGGTGAGAGGTCTGCTCTCTGTATATTAGGAGCAGGTGAGGGGTCTGCTCTCTGTATATTAGGGGCAGGTGAGGGGTCTGATCTCTGTATACTAGGACATAGGTCTGTGTATACTAGGAGCAGGTGAGGGGTCTGCTCTCTGTATATTAGGAGCAGGTGAGGGGTCTGCTCTCTGTATATTAGGACATGAGGTCTGTGTATACTAGGAGCAGGTGAGGGGTCTGCTCTCTGTATATTAGGAGCAGGTGAGGGGTATGATGTCTGTATAGTAGGAGCAGGTGAGGGGTCTGCTCTCTGTATATTAGGAGCAGGTGAGGGATTTGCTCGCTGTATACTAGGAGCAGGTGAGAAGTCTGCTCTCTGTATATTAGGAGCAGGCGGGGGTCCTGTGTATTAGGAGCAGGCGAGGGGTCTGCCTTTTGTATATTAGGACAGTGGAGGGTCTGTCCTTATATTTGGAGCAGTGAGGGGTCTGCTCTCTGTATATTAGGAGCAGGTGAGGGGTCTGCTCTCTGTATATTAGGACATACAAGGTCTGTGTATACTAGGAGCAGGTGAGGAGTCTGCTCTCTGTATATTAGGAGCAGGTGAGTGGTTTGCTGTCTGTATATTAGGAGCAGGTGAGGGGTCTGCTCTCTGTATATTAGGAGCAGGTGAGGGGTCTGCTCTCTGTATATTAGGAGCAGGTGAGGGGGTCTGCTCTCTGTATATTAGGAGCAGGTGAGGGGTCTGCTCTCTGTATACTAGGAGCAGGTGAGGGGTCTGCTCTCTGTATATTAGGAGCAGGTGAGGGGTCTGCTCTCTGTATATTAGGAGCAGGTGAGGGGTCTGCTCTCTGTATATTAGGACATGAGGTCTGTGTATACTAGAAACAGGTGAGGGGTCTGCTCTCTGTATATTAGGAGCAGGTGAGGGGGTTCTTCTGATATTAGGGCAGGTGGGGGTCTGATCTCTGTATATTAGGACATAAGAGGTCTGTGTTCTGGAGCAGGGGGAGGGGTTGCTCCTTTTTTATTGGGGCATAAAGGTTTTGGATACTAAGAGCGGGGAGGGGTCTGATCTCTGTATACTAGGGGCAATGGGGGGGGTTTGTCTTGTAATTAGGACTAGGTCTGTGTATACTAGGGGGAAAAAAGGGGGGGGGGGGGGGGGGTTTCTCTCTGTATATTAGGGGGCAGGGGAGGGGGGTTTCTCTCTGTTTTAGGAGCAGGTTAGGAGTCTGCTCTCTTTTTATTTTGGGCTGAGGTCTGTGTATATAGGGCAGGTGAGGGGGCTGCTTCGTATATTGGAGCAGGTGAGGGGGCTGTCTCTTTTATTTTTGGAGCAGGGGGAGGAGTTTGCTTCTGTATATTAGGAGCAGGTAGGGGTTTGCTCTTGTATACTAGGAGCAGGTGAGGAGTCTGCTCTTGTATATTAGGACAGGGGAGTGGTTTGCTGTCTGTATATTAAAGGGGGGAGGGGGTTGCTTCTGTAATTTGGGGCAGGTGAGGGGGTCTGCTTCTGTATTTAGGGCAGGTAGGGGTTGCTCTTGTATATTAGGAAAAGGGTGAGGGGTTTGCTGTCTGTATATTAGGAGCAGGTGAGGGGTCTGCTTTCTGTATATTAGGAGCAGGTGAGGGGTTGCTCTCTTATATTGGACGGGGAGGGGTTTTGCTTTTGTTTTTTTTAGGAGCAGGTGGAGGGGGTCTGCTCTCGTAAAATTAGGGCAGGTGGGGGTCTGCTCTCTGTTACTAGGGGGGCAGGTGGGGGGCTGCTCTTGTATTTTAGGGGGCAGGGAGGGGTTGGGTCTCTGTATATTAGGGCAGGTAGGGTCTGCTCTCTTATATTGGGACTGAGGTTGTGTATACAGAAACAGGTGGGGGGGTTGCTCTCTGTATATTTGGAGCAGGTGAGGGGGGCTGCTCTCTGTATTTTAGGAATGAGGTCTGTGTTATTAGGGAGGTGAGGGTTTCTGCTCTTGTATAATAGGACATGAGGGCTGTGTTTTAGGAGCGGTGAGGGGTTGCTCTCTGTATATTGGAGAGGTGGGGGTTGTCCTGTTATTACAGGTGAGGGGTCTGCTCTCTGTAACTAGGAGAGGTGGGGGTCTGCTCTCTTATATTAGGGGCAGGTGGGGGGTTCCTCTGTTTTTTAGGAGCAGGTGGGGGTCTTTCTCTCTGTTAAATTTAGGACATGAGGTCTGGTTTTATACTAGAAAAAGGGGGGGGTCTGCTCTCTGTAATTAGGAGCGGTGAGGGGGGCTGTCTTTTATTTTTTGGGGCATGAGGTCTGTGTATATTTGGAGCTTTAGGGGTCTGCTCTCTGTAAATAGGACCCTATTGTGTAATTAGGAAAAGGTAGGGGTTGTCTCTGTATATTTGGAGCAGGTTGGGGGTTGCTCTTGTATATTAGGAGCAGGGGGGGTTGATCTTTCTGTACATTAGGTGGAGGTGACGAGTCTGAAATCTTTATATTAAGAGATAAGAGGTAAGGGGTCTGCCTCTGTATATTAGGAGCAGGTGAGGGGTCTGCTTTCTGTATAATAGGAGCAGGTGAGGGGGCTGCCCCTGTTTAATTAGGACATAAGAGGCTGTGGGATTCTAAAGGGGCAGGTGAGGGGGTCTGCTCTCTTTTGTTTTTTTACATTGGGTTTTGATATTAGGAAAAAAAGTTTAGGGGTTTTGCCCTTTTTGTAACTAGGAAACAGGTTTTGGGGGTCTGATCTCGTATATTAGGACCCTAAGAGGTCTTGTTTATTAGGAGCGGGTGAGGGGGGCTGATCTCTGGATATTAGGAGCCCGGTGAGGGGTTTTTGCTTTGTATATTAGGGGCAAAAGGTCCCGTTATACTAAGAGCAGGTGGAAAGGGTCTGCTCTCTGGGATAGTAAATTTTAGGAAAACCTGCTTCTGTATAAGGGCAGGTGAGAGCTATTCCTTTGTGATATACCTACTCCCTCACGTCAGTGTTTTGAGGAGTGGGGGTAGACCCCGTGTCAGGGGTGGGCCCGTTTTTAAGGCCCGGGTTTTAATCAGGTAGTGGGGTTTCCCCGTTACAGCAGGCTCCGCACCCCCTCCCCTCCTCGGATGCTGTGACAATGCAGCATGGGGGTGGTGTCCCCCATCTTTCCCTACATCCCCGGGGTTTTCCCCTACCCGCAGTAAAAAGCTTCTCATATCAGGGCAGCGTCTTCCCGTCAGGATGGGCCCCTGTATCCTGTTGGTAGCTGTCACTGTCTGTTTGTTTTGTCCCCCGCGCTCTCTTTAAAGGGCATGCCTCTCTTTAATTTCTCATCGCTCCTGGTTATCCTCCAAACCATGATGCTCGTCCTTCATCTCTTCTCTTCATCTTTATCCACTCCCATCATCCGCTGGTCCCTCATCATCCTCCTATCTATCTGCATTCGTCTTTGTGATTTGCCCCCCCATCTCGCCCCCAAACTTTTTTTTTATCTTGCCTTAAAATTGGGTTTTCCCCCCCCTCTCCCTTTGGGGGACCCGGATTAGTTTTCCCCCTCAAATTCCCCGCTCTTTATGGCTTAGTTGCCATTTGGGCAAACCCCCGGGGGACTGTTTTTAAGGTTTCTTAGCTACACCCAAATCTAAGACCCTTTGGGCCCTTTTGGGGGCAAATTGGACCCGGCAAGATCAGAAGATCTTCCAAAGGGAGAAAATATTTCCCCAAGAATTGTCTATGGGGTAACTTAATTTTTCCCCATTGTATCCCGGAGACGCCAATCCTGCCCATCCTCCTCCTCCTCCGATTATGTGAACATTCCATCTCCTTTTGCCTCCAACCATTATTAAAACCCCCCTTCATGAATTAGGGACCCCCTTAAATTGACTCAGCCCTGGTCCCTTTATTAGCCCTATAATGTCCTTGGGCCCTTTCGCGCTACCTATTATCTAATGACTTTTTTCCGGGGTTGGGATATTATCGAGACCGATTCCCAAAGGATTAGGGGGTGTTGCTGAAATTGAGGATATTGCAAAACAGGAGGGGGGATGGGGGGCCCTGAATTATAGGGGATCATATGGGGCAGGTATAAAGGAAAAAAAACTGCTGCAATAAAATAGGTTTATATAGAATAATTACCGGTGAAATAGATATTCGGGTGATTTACTGTGTTATCCCTTATTGGTTTATATAGAATTACTCCAGCCAGGGGCCACCGCAAAGTCTGGGGGGCAGTATTTTGTTTTATATAGAGCCCAAAAATTGTGCATACAGTGTTTTTAAAAAATACCAGCCCCAAAAATTTGAAAACTACAATCATTGGGTTAAATAATAGGATACAGCGTTCATTAATTTGTGTTTTATAGGCGCTTTAAAAAATAGTGATATGGTGTCCCCTTTAATGTGTTTTTCAGAGTATAAATAATCCATACAAAAAGTCGAATAATCCTATATAGTGATAAATAATAGTGCCTTTGGGGGTCCAATAATAAGTTTACGAAGTACAAAAAATACCCAAAAACAAAAAGTCTAAATAAAACCATCATATAGTGTATAAATAATAGTGCCATACAGTGTCCATATAATAGTGTTATAGAATGCATTAAAAATTTTTTAAGTGCCATAGGTGTCCCTATAATTTTTTTAAGAGTTAAATAATACCGTAAAAGTCTGAATAATACCATCATATAGTGCATAAATAATAGTGCTGTAGAGTATCTATATAATAGTGTTATAGAGTGCATAAATAATAGTGCCATATGGTGTCCATATAATAGTGTTTTTTTAAGGTTAAATAATACAGTAAAAAAGCGAAAATACCATCTATGTGCTAAAAAATAGTGCATATGGTGTCCATTAATAAAGTTTTTACGGAAAAATCACATAATACCAGTACAAAGTTGAATAATAATTTTAGTGTATAAATAATGTGCGTGAATGTTTCCATATAATAGTGTTATAGAATGCATAAAATTTTGTGCCATTTTGGTGCCATATAATGTGTTATACAGAGATAATAATTTCCCGTAAAAGTCTGAATAAACCTCATTAGTGCATAATAATTTTTGGTGGTATCTTATAATAGTGTTTTGAGTGCAATAAAATGTGCCCTTGGTGTCCTTAAAAGTGTTATTAAAAGGGATAAATAATCCGTACAAAAAGTTAATAATACCCTATATAGGCATAAATATGTGCCCAATGGGTCCTATAATAAGTTTTAGAAATTCAAAATACCAGTACAAAAAGTCTGAATAATACCATCATATAGTGTATAAATAATAGTGCTGTAGAATGTCCATATAATAGTGTTATAGAGTGCATAAATAATAGTGTCATATTATGTCCATATAATAGTGTTTTAAAACAGGTATAAAAAAATACCCGCCAAGGTCGATTTAATACCCTATATAGTGCATAAATAATAGGCCCGAGGTCTACATAAATGTTATACGTGTTAAAAATTCCCCGCACAAGGTCTGCAAATACATCATATAAGGGAAAAGGATAAATTTAAAATGTATACGGTGTCCGTTAAATTTGTGTTTTCAGTGTATAAAAAAGTGCACAAAGAGCCTGCGTAATACCATCATACAGTGCTTAAATAATAGTGTCATATGGTGTCCAAATAATAGTATTATACAGTGAATAAATTATACCAACACAAAGAGCATGAACAATACCATCTTAAATAATAGTAGTGTCCATATAATAATATTATACTATATATATAATAATAATAATAATAATGTTATACAGTGTTTAAATAATACCAGCACAAACAGCCTGAATAATCCTTTATAGTGCAAAATAAAAAGTGCTTAAGCACTATATAATAGTGTTTAAGTGTATAATTTTTACCCCGCAGAAAAAACTGAAAAATCATCATACAGTGCATAATAGTGCCCTACAGAGTCCATATATTAGTATTATACAGCATATAATTATTACTAGCATAAATACCCTGCATAATACAGTATATAATAGTGCCTACGTGTTTTTAAATAGTGCTAAAGTATATAAATATTACCAGCACAAAGAGCCTGCATAATACTATCATACAGGGCATAATAGTGCCCTACAGTGTCCATATATTTTTTATAATTTTCTGCTAAATAGCCTGATAATCGTATAATTTTTAAAAGTGCCATACAGTGTCCATATAATGGTGTTGATATTTTTTATACACTGTACAGCACTATCATAGAGTGCCCACATAAGTGCCACGTTGTTCCCAAATAATACCGTCCTATAAAGCCTAAACCACCATACAGTACCACAAGTTTCCTTTTATCGGGTTCTTGCCTTTATACAATTTGGCATTGTGTGATTTGCAGTATTTCAAGGGCTTCCAGCTAGGCCCCGGAGGGCTTTCTAGAAGGTTGGGAGGGGGGTCCATTTTAAATTTAGTTTGGGTGTATGGAAAAGGCATGACTTAGGGGGTCATTTCAGCAGGGGGGGGGCCCAAACACTTTTTTTGGCCAGCAGCTCTCTCTATTGTCCAGGTGACTTTCTTTTTTTGATGCAAGCTCTTGGGGGGGGCAGAAAAAATCCCTCAGGGCCCTTTTCCTTTATTCCCCTTCTACATCCAGCCTCTGGCCGTATTGAGCCATGATGACCTTGGAGTTGCTCGAAGGGTCAGAAGAAGCCTTCCTTACGAGGCCGAATGCCCTAGGGCCCAAACCCTGTCCGGCGACCCTTTTTTATACCCTGACCTAAGCCAAGCAATGCTGGCAAGATTGTCAACCTACCCTCAAGAAGAACTTCTCGCCCGAGCCTTGGAGAGGATGGGCAACCCTCGGAGAGTTGAACCCACCCATGATAGCCCATCCTCTCCAACAGCTACTAGAAGAAGGGCAGAGGAGAGACAAGGAGACCATGTATCTAGCCAACCTTCTTCACCTGTGGAACCAAATCAACCAGGGGAAAGCTTACGTTGACCAACTTCAGGGTTTTCCAGGTCCTGTCCCATCAGACCTATCAGATTATCAGAGGCCTCCCCCGATTTGATGAACCGGGGGTGGTGGCAGCCGAACGGCCAAAGATCTCCCGAAACCAGATGGCGTAAGCATTGCAAAGTCATTACCGGCAGAATCGGGCCTATGAAGGTCCTGCCCTGCACCTTCAGCCAGAGGAGCCCAACGAGAACGGATATCCCATGGATGAAGAGATGTTAAGGTAGGCACTGGGAGGGGGGAACCAGTGTGTCCTCACATAGACTGAGGCTGATGATATCACCAAGATGGGGGCAGTGGCATGGGGAATCCAGGTGGGCAGAGGGTTGAGTCTTGGGTGCCTCAGCTTGGAGAAAAAGGGGGGGTTGTTTCCTCAGGGATCATGTTTTTTTGTTAAAGTTTGCAAAAAAAAGTCATTTGCAATTTGTCCTTTCAGTTGTCCTGCCTTTCTAGATATCCCCCCTTGTATGGGCTTCATCGCCCTCGGTCGCTATGCTAAAGACCTGTTTTGTCTTCCTGTGGTTGCCAAGATGGTCGCTATACTACAGCCCTTTTTGATCTCTCCAATAGGCTGCCAGCACGGGTCACTAAGCTAAAAGACCTGCCCGTCTTCCTGATAGGCTGCCGACGGGTTTGTATAGTAAGACCTTTCTCTCTCCTGATATGCTGCCAGCACTGGTCACTATAGCTACAACCTGTTCAATCTCCCCTGAGGGGGTACAGCACTGGTTGCTATACTAAGACCTGTTTATTCCCCCCTGATGGCTGAAGCACTGGTTGCTTAGCTACGACCGTTGATCCCTCCGGGGTAGGCTGCCGCATGGTTCTATGTAAGACCTGGTTTACTGCGCCAGAAAACACCCCCCGGGAAATCAAAGTAAAAACCAAAGGAAAAAAGGATTGGAAAAGATGAATCAATGTAGTGAGACAACCCCTTTAAGGGGGCCCAAAGGCCCCTCTGCCACATAAGATGATACCGGTATTATAAATGGTAGGCGGGGGCCGTTTTATGGATTTTGCACTGGGATTTCAGAGCTCTAAGTTATGCTTCTGCTGATTGTGTGATAAGAAACCCCCTCCCTAGTGCCTTTCATGTATTTCTTGGCTTGCCCCGTGGTCTAAAATTAATCTATCCCCGTCCAGAGAACAAAAAAGGCAATCATTCTGTCTTACCTATATTTGTAATGGGTAATAGAGTAATCGCAGCTGCAGTAAAATCAGATTAGCCTTCTGATTTTAAACTTCTGTTTTGCCTGGTCTTACCAATGGGCTTTTAATCTTATCATTGTTTCCCGAGAACAAAACAGCATTTTGTCATTACCTACTACTTTTAATGAGAATACTTGAGATAATCAGCCTGCAGTAAAGTCAGATTGCCTTTGATTCTATACTTCTATGTTGCTCTGGGTTTTCCCAATGGTTTAAATTTTTTCTTAAAAAATATCCCGTCCAGGAACCAAAAACACGCTCATTTTTTATTTTCCCCACTATTTGTAATGAGACTACATAGAGATAATCAGCAGCTGCAGTAAAATAAGATTAGCCTTCTGATTCTATACTTCATGTATTGCTCTGGTCATTACCCAATGGTCTAATCTTATCTATCCCTGTCCAGAGAACAAAACAGCGCTAATTCTGTCATTACCTACTATTTGTAATGAGAGTACATAGAGATAAAATTAAGATAGGACAGACTATTCATTTAATCAGTCATGAGCGAAGACATACAAACAGGTCATAAGTTTGATAGTGCAAAGTTTCCCAGCAGCACAGAGTACTTCAGGAGTGGTGGGGAGGGGTGAATGTCCACACACTTGATTCTGTTTGTAAGTTCAGAACTTCACATGACAGGGACCACTTGTAAGACAAAAGGGCCTGATAGTATAAGGAGCAAAGTCTCCAGCGGACGAGTTATTTCGGGAGGAAGCTGGGAAGCAGTTATATGTTCACACATTTGATTTTTTGTAATTTTCGGGAACTTCAATGACGGGGACCATTTTGTAAGAAAAAAGGGCCCCGATAGTTAAGGAGCAAAGTTCCCCGCGCACAGATATTCGGAGTTGAAGGGCAGGCAGGAAAATGTCACACATTTTGATTCATTTTGTAAGTTCAGTTCACATGGGGGACACTTGTAAGAATCGACCCTGATGTATAAGGACAACCTCACAGCAGCACAGAGTACTTCAGAAGATAAGTTGGGGGAGACAGTGACCTGTCCACACATTTGATTCTCTTTGGAAGTTGAGGACTTCATATGACAGGTACCACTTGTAAGACATCAGAGCCTGATAGTATAAGGACAACCTCACAGCAGCACAGAGTACTTCAGAAGATAAGTTGGGGGAGACAGTGACCTGTCCACACATTTGATTCTCTTTGGAAGTGGGGGACTTATTGACAGGTACCATTGTAAACATCAGAGCTGTAGTATAAGGAAAACCTCACAGCGCAAGGTCTTCAAAAGTTGTTGGGGGGACAGTGCCTGTCCACACTTTGATTCTTTTTGGAATTGGGACTTCATATGAAAGGTACCACTTGTAAGACATCAGAGCCTAAAGTAAAAGGGCAACCTCTCCAGCACAGAGTATTTCGAAGAAATTTGGGGGGAGACGTGCCCGGCCACACATTGATTTCTCTTTGGAAGTTGAGGACTTCATATGACAGGGACCACTATAGAACAAGGAGCAAAGTCTCCCAGCAGCACAGAGTATTTATGCAATTATGTCATGTTATGTCCAATGCCTTCACAGGTACCTCGTCACTCGTGTCCTATCTGCAATGAATGATGCCGAAATGTCTCAGCGCCTTCCACCAAGTCCCCCCAGACGCATGCGGCGCTCTTTGGAAGAGACCAGTGAAGAACCCCGGCCAATCTGTGGGTCAAACGTCTTGTCCCGATAACGGGGTGCCAAATAACCCCCAAAAGGGGTGCTCCACCGGAAGGGTCGGGGAATGCCCACGATATCCAGAGCCGCCCCCAACATTTCTGTTTTCAAAGGGTCACAGAGCAAATGCTAAAAGTATTTCCTGGAGTAGTTACCCCTCACCCCCGTCCCCATCCTTGTAAACCGTGGTCCTCACAGACATAATCACGTTTCCGCCCATAGTCTGTCCAACCATCTGACAGGCGGACATGTTCTCCCATGGTGGTCTCCTGCTCTGGCAAATCTAAAGTTTCAGTAGTGACCTCGGTCCCTCTCTGTAGCCCAGGGGTTCAAACTGCAGCCCTCCTGTTGGAAACTACAGTTTCCATCATGATTTATAAAATTTTTAAACGGGGGCATATGGGTTGTAGTTTTCGACAGCGGGGGCCCAATTTCCCAAAACTAATGCCCGGACCAGGATCCTCAAATGGCCCCCAGTGTTGGGAAATAAACTCCCCTCAGCATTTATATCATCTTAACGTGGGCATGTGGGTTGTAGTCTCCCAACAGTGGAGGCCGCATTTTTGGCCCCCGTGTAGACCAAATTATTTCCCCATCGGGCCCGAGAGAGCCTACGGTCATTAGTGATTCCCCAGTTGTTTTTTGGGTGCCAATGACGCTAATGAGCCCCCCCATACTAAGATCACAAAAATTGCTCTCACCCGATCTTCATTGCTTTCATGTTTGGTTGGGCTTATGGGAGGGAATAGGGTCTGCCCTGGTATGAATGAGATGGGCCATGAAATCAAACATGGCTGACCTAATGCCCCCCCACCCAACATCTCATATCCTCCAATGAAGAGAACGCATGAGACAACTTAGCCCAAATTTACATGGTTCCTTCCCTGTTTTAAAATTTTTTGGAAGGCCCTGTTGACCTTGCCTTATTTGGGTGACCCCTATGGGGTAACTTCTTTTCCCCCCCCCGATCTCTCTCGACATTATTTTGGTTCAGGTTTTAAAAGGGTGAGTTCACTGGTATGAATGAGATGGGCCATGAAAAAAACAGGGTATAATGCCCCCACCAACATCTCTACCTCCAATGAAGGAACGAAAATTAGGCCCAAGTTTAGTTGGTTCCCTCCATGTAATTCATAAGTTCCATTTAAAATTGGACGGGTCCAATGAGACAACTTTGCCCAAATTTACATGGTTCCTTCCCTGTAATTAAAATTGGACAGGTCCTAGATGACCTTGGCCTCTGAAAGACCACTATGGGGTCACATCTTGTCCACTGTACAGTATTGGGACCATCACGCATACAGCATTGACCTTGCAGAATGTAAGACCCCCAGCAATAAGAAGCCAAAATAATGAACCCCTCCCCGGGCCCCCCTTTTTCCCAAACAATCTCCTAATGGGGACTTCCTTTTTGAATAGGCACGATGACCTTGGTCTCATTGGTTCCACTTTGGGGTCCAAACTTTTCCCCCTTTATAGTATTGGGACCATCACTCATACAGCATTGACCTAGCAGAATGTAAGACCCCCAGCAAATAAAAACACTTGACCCCTCCCTGAAGGGCCCCCATTCCAAACACCCTTATAATGGGGGAAAATTTCCCTATGAATAGGTCACAGATGACCCGGCCTC
>JAODAL010075087.1:0-14132 GCA_025379985.1 Phyllomedusa bahiana
GTCGCTGAGTCCCCCAAAAAGCAGGCAAACCTTGAAGCTGGGGTTTCTACGGGATGTGGGGCTGTGTTCCCCTTTCCCAAAGGTTGTGAGCAGGGTTGGGACCCATCCCTTTTTGGGTTTGGGAAAAGGGGCGATAGTTAGGGGCCCAGTTTCAGGCCGTAGCCAAAGCTTTGCTGGAATGGGCAGCGATGGACCACTCACGGTACCTGGAGACTGGGGAAACCCCCGTTTTGGAGATGGAGTTAGGGCCGGGACATTTGGAGGGTGATCCGAGGCCGGGGCCCGGGGTGGAGACATATTGAGCACCCAGGCAGGGGGGTGACCAATGGGACCTTTGGCCAGGAGCTTGTGCTGCTTCAGCGTGCAAAGCAGATGAGGCAGTTTGGAGGGATGTTTTCCAGCCGGGGGCCGAGCATCAGATCCTCGTTAGGGGGACATTTGGGGCCTGCTGGCCCTGTTTGAAAGCCTGAAGGAAAAAAGCCGGCACAAAACTGGAATTTGCGGGCGGGTTTATATGGGGGGAAAAGGGGAAACGGGTTACGACGGGTGCGGGCCCTATTGGGACTCCCTTTCCTTCAAAAGTGGGAAACCGTCAGCAGCCCGGGGATCCAAGGTTTTTTCATTGGGGCCCATCTATACCCAGCTGGTCCAAAACGGGCTCTTGGGGTCAGTGGGGGCCGTGCGAGGGGCCTTTTCATGGGGGGCAGGTCGACGCATTTTTTCAGTCGCGGACAAAATGGCGCCCAAATTTTAACGGGACTCACCCACGCCCCCAAGCGTACAGTCAGGGACACCCCCCAGATATTTGGGGGGGTCAGGGGGGCCCAGGCTGCGCAAAGGGCAAGCCCTGTGGACATCTAAAAGCAAAACCTGTTTCCGGGGCGCTTGGGGAGACGGGGGTTCCGGGCCCTGGAATCCCCCTTCCGCGGAAAAGCAGACGACAAAAGTCAGGTTGGTGCTGCTCATCGATGGGAAAGGGAGCGGGAGTGGGAGCACCATAAACGGGGCCGCTCCGCTGGAATCCAGGCGCGGCAAACCCCCCTCCTCCAACGGGGCGGCAGCAGGGTCCACATCAAAGATGGCGCCAACGGGGCGAGCAAAGGCAGCTTCCCCCTCACGGGGGTTTAAGTCACTCCCGGGTTTTGTCTTGAAGGCGTCCGGGCCCGTTTCGGGCCCCTTTCGCGCTGGGGCCTGTCCCGGCCTTTGGTTTGGGAAGACGGCGGGTGAAGCCGAAACCGTAGGAGCTGGAGCGGGTTTATGGCTGATTTTCCCCGGGGCCTAAACTTTCTTGGGGGCCCTGCGCGTTTTCTGCCTTCTGCGGGTTGAAAATGTAGGAGAAGATGGCGCCAAAGCGGGGGAAGGCCGGTTCGTCGCACTCCAAGTCCTGGATTGGGGGAAAAGAAGTTGAGTTTGGCTAATCACCCATAGAAGGTGACCGAAGAAGGGGGGCCCCCTTTTTTAAGTCTTTTTGGACTCATTTTTCTAAGCTTTTCCCCTGTTTCAAGGGGGTCAGGTGCGGAGCTCATATTCCCTGCGTCCGTTCACTCACATGCCTAGCCACGCCCCCCTACTTTTATATATGTGCGGGGCGGCCACTATGTACTTTTTTTATATGGCGGGGGTACTATGTACTTTTTAAAGGCAGGGGCCACTATCCAAATTTTTATATATGTTTTTGAGGGGTAATATCTACTTTTAAAATGTGCAGGGGGGGGGGTATTATCTACCATATATGTCTGGGGAGGGCCAAAAGCAAACCAAAAAATACACGTGCTGTGGGGGGCCCATAAAAATCTATATACCTGCTGCGGGGCCTATAAGCTTTTCTTTAACCTGTGGGGGCATTTTAACCTACCCATGTGTGCTGGGGGGCCTAAACCCCGCCCATAACCACTGGGGGAACCATAACCTGCCTATATACCCGGGTGGGGACCCCCTTTAAACCCGCCTATATCCTCTGGGGGGTCCATAACCTCCCCTATACCTGCGGGGGACCCCCAAAACCCGCCTATATACCTGCTGGGGACCCAAAACCGCCATAACCTGCTGGGGGACCCATAACCGGGCCCTATACCTGCTGGGGGGCCCCTAACCTTCCCAAAATAAAACCCTGGGGGGGTCCATAACGCCCATAAAAAGCTTGGGTGGGGGGGCCCCGAAACCCGCCCCTAACCCTGCTGGGGGGTCCATAACCTGCCTATATACCTGCTGGGGGGCCCATAACCCCGCCTATATACCTGCTGGGGGACCCCTAACCCATATAACCTGTTTGGGGGGCCCATAAACCTGCCTATATACCTCTGGGGACCCATAACCTTTCCTATATACCGGGTGGGGGAAACCCTAACCGCCCCTATACCTGCTGGGGGATCCATAACCTGCCCATAATTTCCGCTGGGGGATCCTAACCTGCCCATATACCTGCTGGGTACCCATAACCTCCCATAACCTGCCCGGGGGGCCCCTAAACCCGCCTATATACCTGCTGGGGGACCCATAAAACCCGCCTATAACCTTCTGGGGACCTATAACCTGCCTAATACCTGCGGGGGAAACCAAAACCCGCCTATAACCTCCCTGGGGGACATGTAAACTTTCAAAAACCTACCGGGAGACATTAAAATTTTAAAACCACCTACTAGGGTTCGTAAAACTTTCTGGGGGGCCCTTTTAACCTTCACAGGGGAACCCAAAAAATTTTTTGCGTTGTGAAGTCGCTTAAAATTTTTAAAAAGGGGCCGGGTTTTTTAAGGCCTCAAGACAAGTCAGTTGATTTAAAAATTTGGGAATCGACTTTCCCCGGACTCCAGCCGGTTTTTAAGCCCGTTGTTAAGGCCCCAAGTCATTGTTTAAAACCTTAGCAAAACGAAATTCCCGGGGGCACTGTGGCCTGTGTCTGGGGTCGTAAAATGTCCTGCTATGGGTAACTGTGTCTGGGGGGCTGTACATGTCTCTCTATGGGGAAAAACTTTTGTTTTGGGGTCCCGTAACCCTGTCTCCAATGGGGACACTGTTCCCTGGGGTCTGTACATTTCCCCTGCATGGGGAAAACTTGTTTGGGTTTTGGGGGCTGGGACAAGCCCCTGCTAAGGGGGAAACCCCCCTGTGTCGGGGGTCTTTTCATGTACTCTGGGTATGGGGACACTGTGTCCCGGGGTCGTTTCATGTCCCCCGCAAAGGGGACAATTTTCCCGTGTCTGGGGCTGTACATGCTCTTTAAAGGGGACACGGGGTCCCGGTTTTGTAAAATGTCTTTTGCTAAGGGGACCCTGTGTCCCGGGGCGTACGTCTCGCTATTGGGGCACCCGTGGCCCGGGGTCTGGGGGGTTTTACATGTCTCTGCTATGGGGGCACTTTTTGGCAAACTCTGTTTGGGAACCCCGGGGTCTTTTACCCGGCTCCTGCTATGGGGACACCGTTTGCCTGTGTCTTTGGGGCTGTACATGTTTTCTTCTATGGGGAAAAACCCCGTGTCTGGGGTCTGTACATGTCTCTGCCTAAAATTTTTGGGGCACTGTTTGCCCCTGTGTCTGGGGGCTGTACATTCCCCCTGCTAAAGGGGAAAACCCCGTGTCTGGGGGTCTGTACATGTCTCTGCTATGGGGACACTGTTTTTTTTCCCGGGTCCCGTACAAAGTCCCCTGCTATGGGGCACTGTGTTTGGGGGTCCTTACATGTTTTCTGCTATGGGGACAAAGTGTGGCCCGGGTCTTTGTAACATGTCCCCGGGTATGGGGGAAATTTTGTCTGGGGTCTTTTACATGTCTCTGCTATGGAAGGTCCTGTTCTGGGTCTGTAAAAATGTCCTGCTTTGGGACAAATGTGGCCCGTGTCTGGGGTCTGTACATGTCCCCCTGTTGGGCACTTTTGGGGGACACTAGTGGGGCCTTGCCCCTGTCTTTTCATTCTCTGCTTTGGGGACACTGTGGCCCCCGTGGGGCTGGGGTCTGTACATGCTCTGCTATGGGGCCAAATGAGTTTTCCCGGGGTCTTTACATGTCTCTTTCTATGGGGACACTTTCTGGGGTCCCTTTTCCCGTCTCCCGCTATGGGGACACTGTAGCCCCCCGTGGGCTGGGGTCCCGTAAAATGTCTCTGCTATGGGGACAACAGCCCCATGTGTCCCCCGGGGCTGGGACATTTTCTCTGCTATGGGGACAAACCACCCGTAGGGGGCCCCTTTTCTGGGGGCCCCCTAAAATGTCTCTGCTATGGGGACACCTGGGGGTTTAAGCCCCCCTGTGTCCTTTTTGGGGGGGTGTACATGTCTCGCTATTTTGGGGGCACTGTAGCCCCGTGTCTGGGGTTTTGTACAAAGTCTCGCTATGAGGACACTGTGCTTGGGGGCTGTCCCTGTCTCCCGCTAAAGGGGCCGTGTCCCCCGGGGCCCTTTCATGTCTCTGCTATGGGGACACGTTCCCCTGTGGGCCGGGGGCCCGGGACAAGTCTCTGGGCTATGGGAAACTGTGTCCCGGGTTTTGTAAAATGTCTGTTTTGGGACAAAATTGGGGGTTTTTGGGGTCTGTACATGTCCTGCTATGGGGACAAAAATTTTTCCCTGTGCTGGGGTCTGTACATTTTCTCTGCCCATGGGGAACACTGTTTTCCCCGGGGGTCCTTTTACATGTCTCTGCTATGGGGACAACTTTTTGTTTTGGGGGGCCCGTACATGTCTCTGCTAATTTTTGGGACAGCTTGTTGGGGCCCGGGGTCTGGGGTCTTATTGTCCCCCCCGCTATGGGGGCACCTTGGGGGTTTTTCCTGTGGGAAATTTTGGGGGCTGTCCCTGTCCCCTGCTATTGGGGCACTGTTCCCGGGGGGCTTTACAAGTCTCTGCTATGGGGACAAAAGTGTCTGGGGGCTGTACATGTCTCTGTTTTTTTGGGTCACGTGTCGGGGTTTTGTAACTTTTTCTCTGCTATGGGGACACGTGTCTTTGGGGGCCCTTTCATGTCCCTGGCTATGGGGACACTGTGTCTGGGGTCTGTACATGTCTCTGCTATGGGGACACTGTGTCTGGGGTCTGTACATGTCTCTGCTATGGGGAAAATGGCTGGGGTCTGACATGTCTTGCTAAGGGGACACTGTTTTCTGGGGTTTTACATTTTCTCTTTCTATGGGGGGGCAATGTGTCTGGGGGGGTGTACATGTCTTGCCCATGGGGCCACTGGGTCCCCGGGGGGTTCCGTACATGTCTCTGCAAAAGGGGGACACTGTGGGCTGGGGTCTGTAAATGTCCCCTGCTAGGGGACACTGGTCTGCGGTCCCGTACATGCTTGCTTTGGGGACACTGTGTCTGGGGGCTGAAAAATTCCCTTGCTATGGGGGAAATGTTTTGCCTGTGTCTGGGGTCTGTTAAAATGTCTCTGCTTGGGGGAAAACTTTTTGTCTGGGGTCCTGTTTCATGTTTTCTGGGTATGGGGACACTGTGTCTGGGGTCTGTACATGTCTCTGCTTTTGGGGAACCCCCTTGTCTGGGGCTGAAAGGGTTTTGCTATGGGACACTGTTTGGGGTTGTACATGTCTTGCATGGGACCTGAAACCCCGTGTCTGGGGTCTTTTTAAAAGTCTCTGCTATGAGGAAATGGGGTTTTTGGGGTCTGTACATGTCTCTGTTTGGGGCACTGTGTCTGGGGTCCCGTAAATGTCTCGTTGGGGACACTGTGTCTGGGGTCTGTACATGTCTCTGCTATGGGGATACTGTTGCCCTGTGTCTGGGGTCTGTACATGTCTCTGCTATGGGGACACTGTGTCTGGGGTCTGTACATGTCTCTGCTATGGGGGCCCCGTGTTTTGCGGTTCCCCGTAATGTCTCTGCTTTGGGGAACCCTTTTGGGCCCGGTTCTGGGGGCTGTACATGTCTCCCGCATGAGGGGCACTGGTTTTCCCGTTCTGGGGGCTGTACATGTCTCGTTAGGGGGACACTGTAGCCCCCGTGGGCTGGGGTCTGTACATGTCTTGCTAAGGGGGGGCAAATGTTTGGGGTCTGTACATGTCCCCTGCTATGGGGAAGGGGTCTGGGGTCTGTTTCATGTCCTGCATGGGGGACTCTGTGTCTTGGGGGCGTACCCTGTCTTTGGGTATAGGAACTGTAGCCCCGTGTTGGGGGCTGTACATGTCTCTCTATTGGGGGCACTTTTTTTTTCTGGGGTCTGTACATGTCTCTGCTATGGGGACACTGTGTCTGGGGTCTGTTTAAAGTCTCTTTCTATTTGGGGGCACTGTGTTGGGGGGTCTGTTAAATTTGTCTCTGCTATGGACACGTAGCCCCCGGTCTGGGGTCTGAAAAGTCTCTGCTAAAGGGGACACTGGGTTTGGGTCTGTACATTTTCCCCTTTCTATGGGGGCACTGTGGGCTGGGGTCTGTACATGGGCCCCCCTGCCTTTAAGGGGACATGTTTTCCCCTGTGGGCTGGTTCTGAACATGTCTCTGCTATGTGGGGCCCCCAGTTTTCTGGGGTCCCGTACATGTCTCTGGGTTGGGGGGGCCCCCTGTGTCTGGGGTGGGCTTTGTCCTCTGCCTTTTTGGGGACACTGTTTTCCCGGGGGCTGTACATGTCTTGCTTGGGGGCACTGTGTCTGGGGTCTGGAAAATGTCCCCCGCTTGGGGAAAACTGTTTTTTGGGGGGGGGCCCGTAAAATGTCCCCCGCTATGGGGACACTGGGGTGCCTGTGTTGGGGGGCTGTAATGTCTCTTTCTATGGGGAAAACTGTTAAACCCCGTTTCTGGGGGTTCCCGTACATGTCTCTGCTATTGGGGGGCATGTAGCCCTGTGTCTGGGGTCGTACATGTTCTTGCTATGG
Organism: Phyllomedusa bahiana; assembly: GCA_025379985.1. Lineage (NCBI taxonomy): Eukaryota > Metazoa > Chordata > Amphibia > Anura > Hylidae > Phyllomedusa > Phyllomedusa bahiana. The sequence continues at coordinate 6,805 of JAODAL010075087.1, forward strand.
GGACCCCTTTTTTCCCCGGGGCTTGGGGGGTACATGTCTCTGTTATGGGGGGCACTGGGCTGGGGGCTTTTTACATTTCCTGCTTTTGGGGACAATGTAATTGGCCCGTGTCTGGGGTCTGTTCATGTCTCTTCTATGGGGACCCAATGGGGTCTGGGGGGGTGTTTCATGTCTCTCTATGGGGGCACTGTTGCCCCTTTTTCTGGGGGCGTTTCTGTCCTTGCTATGGGGCACTGTGTCCTTTGGGGGCTGTACATGTCTCTTTTTAAGGGGACAAATGTTGCCCTGGTTTTTGGGGTTTTGTACATGCTCTCTTTTGGGGAAAACTGTTGCCCCGGGGTCTGGGGTTTTGTACATTTTCTCTGCTAAAGGGGCCAAAAGTTCCCTGTTTTCGGGGGTCCCTTTCATGTCTCTGCAAGGGGGGCAGTTTTCCCCCGTGTCTGGGGGCTGTAAAATTTTCTCTTTTTTGGGGCCTGGTTTTCCCCGTGTCTTTGGGGGCTGTACATGTTTTCTGCTAGGGGGCCGTTTCCCCTGTGTCTGGGGGCCCGAAAATGTTCTGCTATGGGGGAAAACCCGTTTCCCTGTGGGCCCGGGGTCTGTACATGTCTCTTTTTCTATTTGGGGGCACTGTAGCCCTGTTTTCCCGGGGTTTTGTACAAGTTCTGCTATGGGACACTTGGGTTTGGGGGGGGACAAGTCCCCCTGCTAAAAGGGGACACTGTGTTTTGGGGGGCCCGTACATGTCTCCCCCTCGATGGGGGCAACTTGTTTCCTGTGTTGGGGTCTTTTTACATGTCTCGCTAAGAAAGGGCACCCGTGTCTGGGGTCTGTAAAATGTCCCCTGTATGGGGAAACTGTTTCCCGGGGTTGTAATGTCCCCTGTTATGGGGACAATGTGTTGGGGTCTGTCATGTCTCTGCTTGGGGACCCCGTGTTCCCGGGGTCTGTACATGTCCTCTCTATGGGGACAAATGTGTTTTGGGGTTGTTTCATGTCTCTGCTATGGGGACATGTGTCTGGGGTTTTGTACATGTCCCCTTTCTATGGGGAAAACTGTGTCTGGGGTCTGTACATGTCTTTGCTAAAGGGGGGGCTGTGTCGGGGTCTGAAAAAAGTCTCTGCTATGGGGCACTGTGTTGGGGGTTTTACCCTGTCTCTGCTTTTGGGGACACGTACCCTGGTTCCCGGGGTCTGTTTCATGTCTCTGCTATGGGGGACACTTGTCTGGGGGCTGTTTCATGTTTTCTGCTATGGGGGGCACTGGGGTCTGGGGTCTTAATGCTCTGCTAAAGGGGACAAATGTTCGGGGTCTGTACATGTCTTTGCTATGGGGGAACCGGGTTTTGGGGTTTTTTACAGTCTCTGTATGGGGACATGGTCGGGTTTAATGTCTTGCTTGGGGACACTGTGTCTGGGGTCTGTACATGTCTCTGCTATGGGGACACTGTAGCCCTGTGTTGGGTTTTGTAATGTCTTGCTATGGGGCATGTGTCTGGGGTCTGTACATGTCTCTGCTATGGGGACACTGTTTCCCTGTGTCTGGGGTCGTACAGTCTCTCAGGGGGACACTTGTTCGGGTTGTCAGTCTCGAAGGGGGACATGTGTCTGGGGTCTGTAATGCTTGCTATGGGGATAATGTTCCCCTGTGTCTGGGTCTGTACATGTTTGCTATGGGGCCTGTGGTCTGGGTCTGACATGTCTTGCTAGGGGGGACCGTGTTGGGTTGTACATTTTTCCTCTGGGGATACTGTTGCCCTGTGTCTGGGGTCTGTACATGTCTCTGCTATGGGGACACTGTGTCTGGGGTCTGTACATGTCTCTGCTATGGGGACACTGTGTCTGGGGTCTGTACATGTCTCTGCTATGGGGACACTGTGTCTGGGGTCTGTACATGTCCTCTTTGGGGACATTTTTCTGGGGTTGTACATGTCTCTCCAGGGGGATATGTTCCCCTGTGTCTGGGGTCTGTAATGTTCTCTTGGGGACACTGGTCTGGGTTGTACATGTCTTTGTTATGGGGACACTGTTTTGGGGGGTCGTAATGTCTCTGTTTGGGGGACCTGTGTCGGGGTTGTCATGTCTCTGCTATGGGGAACTGTTTTGGGGGTCTGTACTGTCTTGTATGGGGACCTGTGTCGGGGGGTTCTGACTGTCTCTGCTATGAGGACACTGTGTGCCTGTATCTGGGGGTCTCTCACAGTGACTGACGCCACATCCGCACTGATTGATCCCTTCCCTCTAGTAGTGGGCGGGGCGGGCCTGAGACCCACGTGGTCACGTCTTCCTGCCGTCAGCTCGTCCCTCTCTGCACCGAAGCGACTGGCTCGAGGCTGCAGGTGACTAACGGCTCGAGCGGGCGCCGCCATGTTGTGGAGGGAGGCGGAGGGGGGCTGCTGCTGTTTATCTCTGTGCAGATGCTGCATCCTGGCACTGTTTACCCAGTATTGCCCGGAAGACAGGGGCCCTATGACTGTAATACAGAGCACATTGTCCCAGCAGCCGCCCGTGTATGAGTGTTCGTGCCCCCCCCCGTCTACCCGGGTCTCACGGGGGCTGTATCCGCCCTCGCCGCCCCTCTCTTCAAACCTCACATCCTTGCACATGAATGATCAGTAACTTTGTGTGACTTCTGCGTTACTTTGTGTTGGGCTCTGTTCACACCTGTGAATGAATCCCATTGTCTTCCGTTGTCCTGGATTTGTAGTTCTGCCACTTGCAGAGCTGAAATCTCCCGGCATTCCTTGTTATTTGCAGTGTGAGGTGTGTGAATTGCAAAACACCAGAAGTGGGTGTTGGTGCCTTTTTGTCTAGGGGTGCACCTTTCAACACAGTCAATTGTCCCAGAGAGGTTGTATGATGGAGGGCCTTCAACCGGGAAGAGGGGGCCCCGGATCCCCCCACATTGTGCTGTTTCCATAGTGGTGGATAGGCCATAAATAACCCCTCACCCAATTCCTGTGCCTCCATATTATACCAGGGGTCACATTATTTTTAAAAGCCACCAGGTGGTTTTTTTCCACCTGGTTGGGGGGATGTTTGTTCTTAAGTCTCTTGACTGACACACCAACTTCTCACCATTCAGTGAAGCAGAAAACGTGACTCACTAGAGAAGATAACCCTTTGCCAATCAGCGGAGTCCAATTCCAATACTGCCGTGAATACTGAAGCCTTATTTGCCAATGCAGCTTGGTTCCCCCCCGGGAAAAGAAAGGTTCGTTGCTTGGGCCTTTTATTTTGCGAATTCCCCGGGGTGGATTTGTTTTAAAATTTTTAAAGATTTAGATCATTAGTAGTAAGGTTTGATTTAAATCAGTTGTCTAAACAAAGTTTCCCCAAAACTAGTTTTGCTATTTTAAACATGCAATTTAGTAAGATTTTTAGAATCATTTTTTTTTACTTTTTTCTCCCAGTTTAATGGTTTTTTCATTCTTTTTGGACCCACTGTTCTTTTTTTCTTAGGAGGAGAAAAATAACCCGACCTTTAAAAACAATTTAAAAAATTTATTCAACTGAAAACAATAACAACATTACAGCATAAGTTTTTGTTTAAAAAAATCCATGTTTTTTTCCCTAATTGGGTAAACAAAATAATATATTATTTAAGAAACTTAGACTTCAGCCCGCCGGAAAAAGAAAAACTTAAATACTACTGCCCCCTCTGCCCTCTGTAGCTCACTTGTCGTCATCTTTCTTTTCTTTTTCCTATTCATAATTGGAAAAAAAAAACAACTTTCCTCTTTATTTGGGTCCAAAACCTTTTTCTCAATTTAGAATAAATGAGTAAAAGGAAAGAAAATATTTTTTTTTTTTCAACCCCTGCGAAAAAGTATGCGGGTTAAAAGAAAAATCATGCTTGAAAGTCTCAAAACCCCAAGCGTTAAGGTTTCCCACCAGTTTATGGTGTGCCCTTCCTTAAAATTCTTCAGCAAAATATATTTCTTGAAGGGTTTCCCCCCTTAGCTCGAAGTTTATTATATTTGGCTTTAAAAGAGGGGATATTGTGGATACCCATGTCATAGCTAACTCCTACCTGGCCTTAGGTTTTGCCCCTTTGATTTTGGGTTTTGAAATATTTCCCCAAAAAAATGGCGGGGTCAGTGCTTGTCCCATTGTTTGTTTCTGCTTTAAAATTTAATTCTGTCCATTGTGTTCTTTTTTTAAAGTGTTACTCAGTTCCTTCCAATTTTAACGCATCCGCAATAAAAACGCTATTTTTCTTTTTTTGTTTAAATTGAGAGATGGGTTTCAGGAAGTCAGCATATTTAAAACATTTCTTTTTAAGCCAAGTTGAGGATTTTGCTGTGACGGGGCCCATTATTTTATCTCATTTTCTTAAAAAAAGTTCTCAGTTTGGGCCATTTTTTGTTTTACTGCTAAAAACAGTCCACCACAGATTTCCATCTAACATTTTGTGGGAGCGTTAGCTTGGTTCCACCCACCCTTTTCAGAGCTGCTGCGCAAAATATTATTACGGAATATTTTTCAATTTAACAAAATTTGCCCTTTTTTTCTGGAAACTTTTTAATCTTTGCTAAGAGGTGCAGCAAATGGCACTGCAACCATTGTTTTTTGCAGCTTTGTTTCCCTCCCGCTTTCTAAAAATTTTTTCATCTGGATACGTTTGCACATTGTCAGGACCAAACGCGTACTAGACATTTGAAAATTTTTTAATTGTTAAAACTTTTTTATGCCATTCTTGTAAGTTTTGCTGTGTGGCTTTCCGACGTACAGTTGTTTGTGCAAGGGAAAACTTTACCTTCTTTTGTTTTTTATACAAGACTTAATAGGATCATTTGGACATTCTCCACCCTTAAAAAAATTGGTTAACAATTTTTACCCCTCGGCTGTTGACTTGTCCATTTCTTTCTCACTTGACCACAGTTCCCTAACACAGCTCTGTGGGTGGACGTATCCTGGTTCAGTGATGAACATATTAAAAGAAAAATTGGGTTTCAGTCGACGGAAAGAAAGTTCGTTCATAAATAAATGGGGGAATTTTTTTTCAAAAACAACCCTTTTTTAAACTGTATTTTATCACAAAACCTATCTTTGGGGGGTTCCGGAGGTAAAAGGGTTTTTTTTTTTCCTTTTTTGGGGGGGGGTGTATGTGGCTGTGGGTGTTGGGGAAAGAGATGGTGCTTTAAAGAAAAACTATCCTGGATGGATAAATCTGAAAATGTAGAACGGGTGATGGGGATCTTGGAGGTGGATAGTTTCCACAAAACCATGAAACCCCTAAAAAAAAAAAAGTCAAAAGTTTATTTATTATTTTACAATTTTTTGTTATTGTACACAACACATCCTGCCCTGCCCCAAAGGAATTTTTTTTTTCATATAAATGTACCAAATTGCGTAAAAACATAATAATAAGAAATATCATTTTTCACACATGACAGTTTGTTTTAGAAATAGGTTTCAATAAAAATTTTACCCAACCCGAAGCTCCTGCCTGTTCAGAAATGTTTCTTTGGTTTTCTCATCCCGCACTTTAAAATTTTTTGCTCATTGCGCCACCAGGCCCTTTATCTCTTTGTTGCTCGTTTTCATTTTTTTCAGCATGCCCGCCCCTTTCCGTTGGCAAGGGCTTCTTTAAAATATTCCCAAATGGGTCTCTTTTTCGGCCTGCTGCCATTAAAAGAAAAATGTAATAAAAACCCAGATCGACACCAAACAAACCACTTTCTGTCTGTGGTTGCTGCGTATTGTGCTCAAAGTTTTACCCTTTTTTATTTTTTTGTCTGCTTGCCCTTTCCTCCTCAATTAGATTCACTTCTTCTTGTTTTTGCAGATTATTTCCCCTCCAAACAATCAGAAACATATTGTCTAACTTCTTGGACTTGGACGAAGGGGTTTATTTTGTATTCATGGTTTGGGAGAACAAAGGGTTAAGGTCTTTTTTCAACCTTTATGTTTTTAACATTTTGGGTGTGAAGAAGGGTGGGGCCCCTCGGATCAAATTCAGTTTTTAGAACTGCTAATAAACGACGTCGTGATAAAATAGGAAGAAATGCCCACTAAACCCAAAGAAACCCCTTTGGGAAAAGGCTGGCATTTTGAAAGTTACACTTTAAAAGCCCTTTATTCACTGGTTAACAACCAGCTTTTCTAAAGATGGAAAAGAAAAATCGGATTTAAAATATTTCTCAAAAAGATTTTTTGAAAAAATCCGATTTTAAAAAAAAAAAAAATCCGTTTTTTTTTTTTTTAAAAAAAAAAACCATTTTTTTATCCACCCTGGAATCCACTGAACTGTTGTTTTAAACACACGTCTGTCTCCCCCACCCCCACCCCCGGGTCATTTTTGCTCCTCCCCTGAATCGTGTCACTCTGTCCTCGTGCACCTTTTATAGCTGACGTGTGCTTTGTGGTGCTCTGCAGTTTCCACGTCAACTTAACCACAGTGGTGCAATTTTTTCACTCTATACTTTCACCACAGCAGCCACCAACATGACACAAGCTGTGCAGTGTCAGAAACTATGCCAACATTGGCTCAAAAGCCAACTATCATCCCTTTTTGTAACTGATAAATTGCCTCTCTTTACTCATGACAGCAACCAGGGATATGGCAGACAGCCCTTTTTCAATTATATATCCCAACCAGGCACCACAAATGACCCCCTTTTTGGTTAATGCGCCGACATCGGGAAAAAGGAATTTTTCATAATAATGTGACTTGTTTGTGTTCGTATCTATTACACAATATATGGTGTTTAATATTTAAGGGTCAGTCGGTGGTTTGGTAACGGACCCAAACTTTAAATTGTTCAGGAAAACAGGGTTTATTTCGCCCCTTTTTTAAAAGACGCAAAATAAACGTGGGTTAACTTAGCCAAAAACGAAAGGGAAAAAAACAGTTTTTACACAGTCCGTGTGGGGGCCTTGCAGTCCTGTGTCCCGATAAGCCTCCAGGCTTTCTTGTCTCCCTGAACTGGCGTGTGTCTGTTTCCTGGGATCTCTGTAGCACACCTCACAACTCTCCCCGCATCAAGACAACAACACCCCAACCTCCACCTGATCCCGGCTTAAATACACAAAAAAATCTTTGGCCCCGGAACCTGAAGATTTTGGGAGCAGTCACCCACCCAACTCTTGAATGCTCCTGTGAAAACCGACCCAGACATTTTTCTGCAAACATACTAACAGAAAAAGTATGCGCAACCTATCGCTGCTGACCCTGAAATTTCAGGTTTTAAACCCACCCAAAGAAGGGTTTTGGGGGCACAATCTCTGGGGCCACCACAAACCCTTCTGTCCTCTACTACCCCCCCCCCCCTGCCCCCGACCGTGGGTTTGGGGGAACCTTTATTCATAAAGCAGTGCACCCTTGA
>JAODAL010075088.1:0-14132 GCA_025379985.1 Phyllomedusa bahiana
CGGGGTTGAACAAAGCCAAAAAGGGCCCTCTAAAATGGCGGGATTTTTAAAGTAAATTTTTTTCCACAGGGATTTAAAGTTTTTGAAAATGGGAAAAAAATTCCAATTTAAAAACCCCCGGCCGCCTTTGGGAACCCTCAATAAAAAATCCACCCTTTTTTCCCTAAAGCTCAATTTCCTAACCCCGGGAATTTAAAAAAACCCCCCTTTTCTGGTAAAAAAAATTTAAAAACCCTTTTCACAATAACCCTTTTTAAAATTTCACGCACCCGCCAAATAATGCATGTCGGGGGGCCGGCGGAAACCCTCAGGGGCGACCCCGAAAAACCCGGGGCGAATTTTCCAAGGGCCTACGGAAACCCCCGAAATTTAAAGCTGTGTGAAAAAACCCCCAAAAGGGTATGTTCCAGACAACGAAATTACCCAAGAGCGTACTGGGGCGCGAAACCCCCGCCGAAGTAAACCCCCAAAAATTTCCACACAAATCATTTGAAAACCCCCAAACCCTTCATTGAGTGCTGTGAAAAATCCCCCACTTTTGTTTGGACAAAGGGGTGTTTCCTAAACCCGTTTTTTCTCAGGCTACCGTAAAAAACTTTCAACGGCGCTACCGCCCAATATCCCCTCTGAACTCCCAAAGCAAAAAGGGGTTTTTTTGTAAAGGCCTCAGAGAGGGGGGTTGGGGAGAAAAATTTTTTAAACAAACAAAGATCATAAAACCAAAAAACCACACCGACAGCAAAGGGAAAAGTTGGGGCCCAAAGTGTTTTGCGGGATAAGGTTTAAAAAAAAAAAAAAAAAAAAATCCCCCCCCAAACACCAAACTTTTAAAACCCATCATCGGGAAATTTTTGGAAGGATAAGGCAAAACTGAAAAACCAAACCAAGACATGGCTCCCCCCACCCTAAACTAAATAAACAAAAGGGAGCCCCTAATTAGAGAAGCGCCAAGAGGTTTCGGGGTCCCCTTCCATAAAGGAACTGTAGTGATCCACACCTCAGAAAAGGAAATCTTTTCCACAGACAACTTTTAAAGTTGTGTACCCCAAACAAATCTGCGCTTTGGGGGAAGAGGGCAAAAGAAAGCATTTTTTTAAAAGCCATAAGGGGCCCCTGTTTACATTTTTGCAAACCCCAAGGGAATATGGGAAAAATGGGGGAGCTAAATAAAAAACCCCAATTTTGAGAAAATCTGTTAGAGGCTGCAGAAGACCAAGCTGGGCCGTAGGTTCCCCCCCCGGGGGGAAAGGAAAAACACCCTAAAAAAAACGGGGCCAAACTACAAGGGAAGGGGGTTTACATCAAAGAAATATTAAAGTTTTTAACAAGGGCCCCCGTCACAGCCCCAACCTAAAACCACCCGAAAACCCTGGGCTGGCCCAAAAAAATTTGGGCTTTTTCCAAATATTCCCCAAACCCAAAAATTTGACTGACTAGAGCTATTTCCCAAAAAAAGATTGGGCAAAAAATTTCCCCCCTCTGGATGTGAAAAAAGCTTTTTAAGAGACATCCCCAACAGACTGAGTTCAATACGCAAAAGGTGGCCCAAACAATGAAATTGACCGGGGGGGGCCAAAATTACACATTTTATTTTTTTCTTTTTGCAAAAATTTTGGGAAAAGCTTTTACCCATTTTTACACTTTGGGAAAAATGCTTTTTTATTTTGTGTTCTCAAAAACCTAAAATATCAATAAAAAAAATTTAATTTTGGGTGGCTTTTAAACTTTTAAAAAAAGGGAAACAGTTCAAAGGGGTAGGACTACTTTTGGGAAAACCCACTGAAACGGCAAAAGGACAAATCCCGGGTCGGGGAGACGGCTTTTTCTCCGCGATGGCAAAAGAACAGTTTCCTCCCCCCTCCCTTTGGGGTGTTCATATTCCTTTCCGGAAACCGGAAAAGGGAAAAGAATGAACATGCTCAATTTTTTTGGGGCACCGCGGGGGGAAAAAACCACCCGACGGAAACCCGGGGCAGGGGGACTTTGGGCAACGGGTTTTTCCATAGAGCAAAATTGCTCTTTTTCCCGGGGGTTTTTTTCAGGGGGTTTCAAAAAAAACCGAAAAAACCGGCTAAAAAAACCGGGTCCGAAAACCCGTGCCTGGGGAAACATGCCCAAAAGTGGTTTGCAATAGCCAATCAAAGGGGCAAAACCTTAATCCTATCAAAAAGGGCGCCCGCATGGCCAAAAAAGAGAAAAGCTTTCCAAAAATTACGATAAAACACTTGCACTTTTTTCCAACTCCGGGAAACATCTTTTTTTTTAATCGATGCCCATAACTGAACTGAAATAGCCCAATGAGACTGCCCAATACCTTGAAACAGTACATCTTTTCCCCAAAAAGCCGAGGGCCCTTTTTTAAATTACTTACAAAAACCTACTTGCCCCCAGGGGAAACCATTGACTTTCATTGCCCCTTTCTTCCCCTACCCCTCCCGGGTCAACTCCCACCCCCAACTGTTTTCAAGATTTTCCCCCTGTTTTCCCCCATACCTGGAAAAACTCCCCCCTTGGCCCCCAAAACAACCTCAACTCTCCCCCTCTCTCACCACCCAAAAAAAAGCAACCAAAAAACCCCATCTCTTCGGGATTGCCTAAAACCCAAACAATAACCTGCTTCACTACACTTTTCCACAACCATGTCTGCCCCTTCCCCTTCTGCCCTCTTCCCCCTTTCCCTTTGAAATTTGGGAAAACCCCCCTCACGGCCCCTTTTCTGTCCATTTGGGTTAGTTATTAAAAATTTTCCGTCACCTTTGTACTTGTTTGACCTATTTTAATGTACAAAAACCCGAAGGTACAGCGCCCTGGAACCAAGGGCCTAAAAAAATAAGTAATAATAATAAAAAAATAATAACTGCATTTTTTTTCTTAGTCTATTTTTTCAACAAGTCCCAACCCAAAACCCTTTTCTCACAAGTGACTCTCCCAGTTTTTTATCCCAAAAAATCATATAAAGCTTGCAATAAATTATTAAAAAAATTTCAAAAATTTGACATTTATCCAATTTGCACAGGGGAATTCCCAAAAAAACTCAGTGTCCCCAAACCGGCTTGCAATTTTTTGAACCCCTTTCCTTTTTGATTGCACTAAAAATACAAAGCTCATTCAGGTTTGGTTTATTTAAACCTTAATTTTCCCACTTTAAGGGTTTTTAACATCTAAAGCCCAAAAGGAAATTTTTTTTGTGACTTTTTCTGTGTTTCATAAACGTTTTTACTGATTTTTTTAAGTAAGCGAATGGAGAGTGGGAGCTTTTTTCAGAAAAAAAATTAAAATTATAAACCACAGGCATCTCTAAAAACGTTAGAAAAAAAAAAAATGCAAGGGTGTCCCCCTCTCCTCCTCGAAAAAAAAGTTAAGTGGTGGAAAATACAAAATTCATTTTTAAAAGGGGTTTTCCCCATGAAGAAAAATTTGGGAGGGGGAAAGCTCGTAAAGGGAAATAAAAATTTTTCCCCCTTTTCATTTTTTAAAAAAAAATTCTGCACCGTTTTTGTTTTAGCTGCCCTTATGTTTCCATTGTTTTAAAGCTCGTCCCCGGGGGGAAATACGCCCAAAGGGCTGAGAGCCCCCGGGTCCGGGCCCCACATCCCCCGAAAATAAATTCTCCTCTCAAACACCCTACCGAGTTTTTTCAAAACCCCGGGGCCTGTCATTCACCCCTTTCCCTGTACCCCTTAGAAAAAAAGTCAAACAGTGCAAATAAAAAAAAAAAAACCTAAAATCGGGTCGGGAAAGAAAAAGAAATAAAAAAAAAAACCAAAATTTTGGGTTTCCCCTGCGGGGAAATTTAAACCTAGGGCCCTTATGCCCGGGGAAAAAAACTTTACCTCTCAGCACTCAAACTTTGTTTTACTTTAAACAAAAACTTTCACAAACTACAGAAGGAAAGGCCTGGTATGTCACCCCGGGGGTAATGTTTTAAATTCCCAAACAAAAAACCTAGGCCCCCTTCGACACACACAGGAAGAGCTGGATCCCGGGGGTATGAAATAAAATCGTGGCAAACCCCCTTTAAAAATAAGTATTCTTTTTTTTATTAAATTAAGCTTTTTCCCTGTAGAAAAAAATTTTAAAAAAATTTTCCCCCTCTATACTTAAATACCAATTATTGGGTGGCCTCACCCCCCTCTCCACCCCACCCTCCCCGGGACCCCCGGGAAGGGGCCCCAAAAAAGGGAAAAATCCCAGAACCTAAAAAATATAATACAGTCTTTAATGGAAAAACCCCTTTTAAAAGGCCCAAAAAAATCCCTACAATGAAAATTTAAAATTGAGCGCCCCAACTTTTCAGAGATGTTTTCCTGAAAAATAAAATGTTGCCCACTGTAACTGAAGAGTGAAGAAATCAGGCGATCCTTTTTTGAAGCCAATGGGTAAAAATTTTATGGGAATTTTTGAGAGTACCACCTCTTCCGCCCAAAAATGATGTTATTACGAAAATTTAAAAAATTTAATTCCGTTGGGCCCCATGGGAAAAAACATTGAACTACCAACTAACACTGTAATTTTTAAGATACAACAGGTTTTCCCAATTTTTGCCCCCACCCTAAGTATAAACCCCCTTTTATTTCCGCCCAAAAAACAAGGGACTGTGAAAGAATTTTTTAAAACATGCCCAAAGATACTGGCTGGGACAAATTTTTAATGCTTCCCAAAAAGTTGCCCGTTTTTTTCTACTTTCAAAAAGCTCTGTGCCTTATACCTCAATGACAATGGGTTGAAATTTTTTTGGGTGGGGTAGGCCCCAGAAAGTACTTGGGGCCAAAATTTTTTTTTTATTTTTAACTGCAATACTTTCGTAAAAAAAACACAAAAATGATAAAAATGAGGGACTACTTTCTATAAAATTTCACTTGTTTTTGATCCAGCGTGTTTTTGGGCCCCTTCCCCCCCTTTAATATGGAAATTAGGGGGAAAAACCCTTTACCCCTCTAAAAGGGGGCCAACCTAAAAGGAAGGGCGCTTTCCCCAAAATAAAAGGGGAGTTTTCGTTTTTTTTTTAGTGTAAAATCCGCCTGATTTAATTAAGGGGTTCTTGGGTTAGGGGGTTACAAATAAGGCTAAGGCTAAGTTCACACGGGGTAATTGGGGGGGCGTAAGTACACCCCGCAATTTTCCCCCCCGTTTTGGAGCCCCCGCCGATCGGCACGTACTCCCGCAGGGCGGGGGGGGGGGAAACCCACCGGGCCCCAAAAGACTGTAATTTTCTCGCAAAAAGCGAAGAGCCGTTAATATTTACGCCCCTTAAACTCCCCCGCTGTCGTATTGTCCCCATTTGGGGAAGGGGGCTAAAAAAATAGTTTTCTATTTGAACGGTTGGGTTACCGTAAAGACTGGCGCAAAAATTTTTAATTTTATTTGGACAGTAAGCCAAAATTAAAGCCCCTGAAAAGCACCCCATTTTCCCCCCGTGGAAAAACACCAAAGTTTAATTTTCCCCCGTCTGTTTTTGCCGCAATTACGAAACTTGGGGCGCATTAGTAAAGCCCAAACAAAGGTTTAAAAAAGGCAAAAGAAAAGGCCCGGAAATAACAGAAAAGCATTTAAATAGCAAAGTCAAATGAATAAGAAACCAAAACTTTTCTGGGGGGGGACCCCCGGTTCCCAGCCAAAGAAACCCCGGGGGCTTTGTTCCCCGTTTTTGTTTTTGAAATTAAAGGGTGGAAAAACCCCGGCCCAAAAAAAAAACTTTAAAAGTAAAATAAAAATTAAAAAATTGTTTTAAAACTGATCACCATCAACAGTGGGTTAAATTTTAAAGAAAAAAAAGTTTTAGAATTTTTTAAATTTTAAAACCAATTTTTTATAGGGGAAAATTTTTTATATTTTTTTGGAGATAAATTTTTTAAATTAAATTTTTTTTGAAAAAATTTTTTAATTTAAAATTTAAATTATTTTATTTTTTTACAGTTTTTTTTAAATTTTTAGAAATATTTTTTTTTTTTATTGCACTGGGGGTAAGTTGAGAAATTAAAAAAAAACCCTTTTTTGGGCCCCCAATGGGGAAATCTAGCTCCACTTCCCACCCTCAGGCTCAGGCAGAAACACAATTTAAAATAGGTCTGCCCGTCCCCACATAATTTCCCTAGTTTTGCCGAACCACTTCATGTAAAGTGTCCAATATTACGTATGTGGGGCCCACCCCTCCATAACGCCCCCCCGAAAAACCCCCCCCTGTTAGCGCATTAGAAAGTGTTATCTTAAAAAACAAGCGGGCCCAACAAAATTCATTAAGGGGCATTTTGACATCGGGCCGGCCCAGTTAGGCGCATTTTACACCCCCAAAAAAAGGGGAAAAAAACCCCATCCAAACAGGTCTCCCAAAGTCATATGTGTTGGGTATAAAAAACTGTAAACATTTACCATGTCCCCGTCTGCCAATCAATAAAGGACTTTACCCTGACTAAAAGGGGGCAATAACAAATGCTAAAAACAAATTTTAAAACCCTCACTTCTGTAACTTATCAAGTTGGGTGGGCCCTTTTAAAAAATTACCAAAAATTTCCAATAAAATTTATCCAAAAAGGGAGATTTAAAACCAAAAAAAATGGGTTTAAATTGGGAAAAATACTACCCTTTTTTAAACTTTTGGGCCCCCCGTTTTGGAGCTGTACAAAAAGGGTATCCCCCATTTAAAGCCCATAACAAAGCATTGGTGGGGTCCTCACTTAGAAAATTTCTGTTCAGTTTTTGGGGCCCCCGTTATAGAAGAGGATGAATGGAGCTAGAGGAAAAGGGCAAAGACCCAGCAAAACCAAACTTTTAAGGGGAATGGGGGTTTTTAGTTTTTTTTGAAAGGAAGGGTTTAAAGAAATTTAACTTATTTAGTCCCTTGGGGAAAAGACGGCTTTGGGGGGGGGACATGATTAAAATTTTTATAAATATATTTAAAAGGTCCCTACAAAAAGTATGGGGGGGAAAAATTATTTCCCAAAATGAAGCCCCCCAAAAACAAAAGGGAAAAAACCCTTCGACTAAGAAAAAAGGATTTCAATCCCAGAGGAGAAAAACTTCTTCCCCGGGAAGAACTGGAAACGGGGAAAAGCCGCCAGGGGGAGTTGGGGCCGCAAACAGTTGGAGTTTTTAAGAAAAAAGGGTTAAAATACCTACCTGGAAAAAAAGAATATTTAAAGGCCTACGATGTCAAAAATTCTGGATCCCCGGCTGGTGGAGGCCTGGGGTCAGAAAAAATGATTTCCCCTGGAGCAAATTTGGGTTCTTTAGGGGGGTTCCCAGGGCATTAACCATGGTGAAGGGGTTTTCCTTTAAAGTCCTTGTCTCTCTCCCCCCAAACCCCCATTTTTCCCCCCCCTTGGGTTGAACCCTTTATGGGCAAAGGTCTTTCCTTTTAAAACCCTTTCTAACTATGTAACTTTAAAATATGTAATATGTGAAAAACCTGGAGACCATGGAAAGGGGAACACGAGACACTTTTCATGAAAGGTTCCAAATTGGGCTCAAAAAGTTCAGGAAATATCTTTGGATTTTATTTTTTAAACTTTTGCCTAGGGAAAAAAATAAAGATGCGATCAAATGAAGGGGGGTTTTAAAGGGGTTTTTTATAAACCTCCCAACCCACCTCCCTCCCGGCTTTAAACAAAAAATTAAAAACCCCCTTTTTAAACCCCTCCCCACACACCATTTCCAGCGCTTCCAAAAACCCCCCGTGCTCCCCACCAGTCCCTCCGTGGTTGTAGCAAATCAAAAAAACACCCCCCATGGTCCAAAAAGCCCGTATAAACAGACAGTGACTGCTTAAAACCAGAAATTGGGTTTTAGCATCATGGGGGTTCTATAAACCTCACCTTAAAAAAACAACATGTACTCACCTCTCCAATAACCGCCATTCATCACATCCAGGGCCTGATGGGCCACAAAGGTTACAGGATTTACGGGAAAAAATCCAAACCAAAATCCCCATTTAGCGGCCGGGGAAAAATCATGTGGTTTTTCATTGAAGCAATGACCCCCTGGGGCCCTAATTGGCTAACAAGGAAAACTGCTGGAAAAAAGCCCGGACGGCACAGGTGAGTACATGTAATTTCATCACAATCCCACACAGCAGAGGGTTTTCTGAAAATCTTTTTTAAAAAAAAAAAAAAAAAAACTTTAAAGGAATACCGGGGACATTTAGATGAACCCAAAAAGGAACCACTGCAAACAATAAAGGTAACAAAACGTTAGGAACCCAAAACAAAAAAATTTTTGAAAAAAGGGAATTTTTTAAGTAAAAAAGGTGCAATTGTGCTAGAGGCAAAAAAGAAAAACCCTTTGGAAATTTTTAGCAGGGGGAAGTTTGCAGAAGAACGTATTGATAAAATTTATTCCCTTTCCCCTTATTTTTCCAATTCATTTTACCACAAATGTTTGTAAAAAATAATAATTGCTGGGAAACGATTTAAATTTAAAAGAAAAACCTTCCAAACCCTTTTTAAACCCCCCTAAGAATGTTTTAAGTCGAATTTTTTTGTGCCGAGCTTTCCTATCATTTTTTCATAATATTCTCAGCAAAAGAAAATATTATTAAAAGCCCTTATTTTTGCTTACTAAAAATTTAAAACCCCTGACAATACACATGAAGCAAACCCCGAAAATTAAAACGGCTTTAATAGGTTTTGTTTAAAAACAGGTGCTTTTTCCCCTAAACAAAATACAACCCCAAAATTATTTTTTTTTTTAATAATTCAATTCAAAAAAATAAAAAATTTATATTTAAAAGAAGTCCTTACAAACAAAGTGAACTTTTTTAAGTATTTTTTCTGCTAATCTTGAGGATTAAGGGTTTCCCCCAAAAAAACCCAAAAAATCATTTAAACCCCAGAAAATTTGAATATTATATAAAAAAACCCAAAAAAAATTTTTAAACACCGAAAATTTTGGCCCAAAAAGAAACGATGTACAATTTAAAAGCACTCAAATTTCTTGTTGGGGTCTCCCTTTTTCATTTAAAACTGCATTAATGCGGCGGGCATTTTGGGTTTGATCAAACCGGGGGCACCGGGAGAGGGTTATGGAATCTCATTTTCTTTGATACAGCCTTACTTTTTTTGCATTGTTGGGTCCCCGGTGTCTCTTCTTTTCCCCCTTTGGGAAAAAACCCCATAGATTCTCTATGGGCTATGGGCCCCGGGAAAATTTCTGGGCAATCACCACAGTGGGGTACTGTGGTTGTAAAACCCGGTATTTGGGACTTTTGGGGAGTGGGGAAAAGGTCCAAGTCCTTTCTGGAAAAAGAAAATTTTCCCTCTCCAAAAAGCTTGTCGGCAGAGGGAAGCATTAAGTGGGTCTAAAATTTCCCCGTCGGCCCCGCGCGCTGACTTTGGTCTTGATTAAAAAAACAGTGGCCCTACACCACAGAAAGACCTGCTCCCCAAACCCATCATGATTGTGGAAAAATTTAAAACTAAACCCCCAAAAAGCTTTTGGGTTGTTTTTCCACCCTTCCTCCAAACCCCCTGGGCCTTGATTTCCAAATAAAAGCAAAATTTTTTTTCTCTAAAAAAAAACACCTCGGACCAGGAAACAGCAGTCAAGTTTCCCTTTTCCCCCTTGCCCAGGGTAAGACACTTCCCATCGGTCCAAATGGGTTGACACTTTAAAGGGGGACACTTTTTAGGCCCCCGGGCCCGGAAAGCTGTGGTTTTGGGGGGTCTGGAAGTAGGAACCCCAGCAAACAAATCCACTCCTTTTGAATTTTCCCCCAAATTTTTGAAAGGGCCTTTTCTTAAAAAATCCCCTTTTAAAGGGGTTCGGTATCCCGGGTTTTCCCTTTTGCACCTTTTTTTACCCCACAAAATTTTCCCTTAAAAAATGCCCTTTGATACACACTCCCGAAAAAGCCAGCTCCCTTTTGCAAAAAGAAACCCTTTTTTTGCTTAAACCCCCCTTGGGAGTTTTGTCAATGATTGCCTTCTTGGGCATCGTCCAAGTCAGCAGTCCCTTCCCCCAAACAATTTACCTACTGAACCAGACAAAAAGGCCCCCTTTTAAAAAAAATTAGGAATTTTTTTGAAAAGGGGTTTTGGGTTGATTAAACCCAAATTTCGAAAATAAGGAAAATTTTGGGTTTTTCCTTGGCTGTAAGCCATAATCATCAGATTAACATAAAAAAAAAACTTGAATAAGTTCACTCTTTGTAAAGACCCAATTATGTATGCAATTTCACTGAAAATTGGGGTGGATATTTTAATTTATTGAAAGCACCTTAAATAAAAATGAAAAAAGGGGATTTTTTCCCCTCATAAATCTGGGCTTTCCCAAACCCTTTTTTTATAGTAAAGTTTAAATAAATAGAACTTAAGTCCTGTGCACCCCCCTTTGGGTAAATCCAACGGAAATTCCCCAGCAAAACTCCCCGGGGATCCCATAAAAAATTTTTTTCCACGCATTTTTGGGCCTTTAAAGCCCGCGGAAATTTTTCTAGTTTGGACACAAGTTAAACCCCCAAATTCCCCGTGTCAGAAAGGTTCCGATTGGCCCCAAATCCAAAAAATTCCGCAAAAAGGAAAAAAAAAATAGCGCAAACGGCAGCTCATTTTTTTTTTATTCCAAAAATTTTGGACTTCCTGAAAGGGGGCCTTTGGTGTCCCCTTTATGTAAAGGGGCTTCCCCCTTTTGCCACTAATTTTTTTTTTTTGTTTCTAAAAAAACAAAGCCAGAGAACCAGAAATTTTTTAACGCGGTGGGATCTAAACTCAGCCCCACCAGTTTTTGCTAAAAACCCCCTCAATTTTTACCCTGATGAGGGTTCCACCCTAGAAAATTTTGCATTTTGCAAGGACATTCTTTTCCCTTTTTTTCTTTGCCACGTTTTTCAAATCCCCCCAGAAAACTTTTCCCCCCATAAAGTAAATATGACAATTTAAATTTTTAACATTTACTAAATTTTAAAGCCCACTGTTTTGTTTCTTCGTCGGGGACCCACATCAAAATACTAAAGCAGCCCTTAGCAAACCGCAACCGCGCTAGGGGAAAAGGGGTTTTAAAAAAAAATGCTCTGTTTCCAGAACAGTCTTTGTGAACCGGGCAGAGATCGGGCAAAAAAACCTCCAATCCCTGGGTGTTTAAAACCCCTTTTATTGCCCGCCCGGTCCCTTACCCGCTACATAATCAAATAGGATTCCCCTGCCCATAGGTCAACCCCCAGGGTTCCCCCGTGCCCTAAAAGGACCTGGGGAATTTCTTTTTTTCAGCCATGATGCCCCAGCCCAGGGCTGTCTACGTAGTAAACCTGGGGTGGCAGGGCCCACTGGTGTTGCCCTGACACAGCCTGTGTCATACTGACACTAGTGAATTTTTTTCTAATTATTACCTACTCCTATAAAGCCCAAATAAAAAAAGAAAAAAAAGTGACAATAGTTAAAAAATTGGATTACAAAACAAAAAAAAATCCTCATCCAACACCCCAAAAAACCCCAAAAATAACCATAGTTATAATTAAAATGGGTCTAACCTTTTTTTCCCCCTTGCCTTCTGAAAAACCATAACTTTTTTTTTTTTTTCCACCTAAATAGACATATGGGGATTCATTTTTGCGGGACAAGATTTTTCCCTTCAAAATGGTGTTTTTCTAAACCAGAAAAAATACGGGAAAGTGAAAAAAAATTTCCCAAAGTGGGGAAAATGTGAAAAAAAAAAAAAAGGGACTTGCGCCATTTTTTGGTGGGTTTTTTCTTTTTGGGGGCTTTTCAATCTTGGGTAAAAATATGTTTTTTATCTGAAATTCTACGGTTGTTTCCCCCCAATCCGGCAAACGAAAAAAGTAGGGTTTTCCCTTTTCTTTTTTGGGAAACCTTAAAGAAATTCCAAACTTTCCCTCTATTTTTAAAATTTTTGGCACCACAGCGCCATTTTATGCGACCAAAAAAACCATTTTTGTACCAACCCCTACGGCCCTGATAGGGAAAATTTTTTGCGAGCTGAAGTGTACTTTTTTTTTGTCCCATTTTTGGAACCCCGGGAATTTTTTTTATAAAATTTTTTCCCAAATTTTTTTAGGGGAACATGAAAAAAACCCGGGGGGAAAAAAAAAAAACAAAATTTTTTGACATTTGGACTTTTTTTAGGGAAAGCGGCTATACCAAAAATGGGTTTTAAATTTGTTATTAATTTTTTTTTTTTATTTGTAAAATGGCAAAAAGGGGGGCATTTGAAATTTTATATTTTTTTTTTTACAAATTTAAAAAATATTTTTTTTTTTTTACTTAACTTTTAGTACCCCAGGGGGCAGGATTGGGTTTTTACAACCAAAGCACTGTATAGACAATGCATTTTTGGTGTACCCAAAAATGGGGGGATTTTCCCCCCCCTTCCTGCCTGGGGACGGAAGTGGGAAACTGAAAACATGGCAAACGAGGGGAAACCTTCACAAGGTTTCAGCTGGGCCCTGTTAAATCATCGGGACACAGCGATCTCATCGTTGATGTCCCGATCGACGTGAGGAATGGTGCGTGGCACCGTTCCTCATTCATTTAGACACCGCAGAAATCTTTGCCGTGGCGTCTAAGTGGTTAAAAAACAGCGGGGGAGGGGGGCGACCTGGATCCCGCTCAAACTCCTACCGGCACAAAGATGTCTCATACTCATACGTCGGTAATGGGCTAACAATTTAGTGTGAAATGTGATGGTGTAAAAAAGAATAAATTAAAACAAATGCAGAAAAAACGCTTTTTTATGTTCACGCCTCTAAAAAAATTGTACAAAATTTACACAGTATTTTATATGTAAAAAAACAACACCCCGAAAAAATACAATCTCTCCCACATAAAACAAGTGCTCATATAACTGCGTCATTGAATCACAGGGAGGCAAAAACTTGTGCTTAAAGGGTTAAACGGATGCATCAAGCTGCATTAACCATCTTTCATAAACCTAGCAAGTCACGAGAGAATGATGCCCAGGTGACATCCAGTCGATTTTCAACTCACAGTGACTCCGAATAGTTGTTCTGAATAGGTTTAGCGATTTTTTATCGACAAATTTGAAATCGAAAGGGGTTTTTAGGGATAAAAATTTTCCCAGTCAGCAAAATTTAAGGGTTTAAAAATTTTGGCATCACTATTAAGATCGCGCCTTTTTCGCGTTTCCCCTGAAATTTTTGGCGGCCACAAATCGATTACAGAATAGACGGGGTGGATGGGGTTGCACGTATGCTGGGATGAATGGGTTGCGTTTGGGGCGGGAAAAAATACATACTTCGTTTTACATGAACACGTTTCCTTTCACCCATGTCCTCACGTCTCATAGGGATAACCTGCCTCCCCTGGGGCCAACAGCCGCGAAATTAGTCTATTCGCACAGAGAAACCCTACTATTACTGTGACCCCCAAATTTTTAGTTAGATTAAGATTGAAATTTTATTATTTTTTCTAGAGAATTTTAAAGCAGCACTACCGCGTAAATTCACGGCGGTGGAGCGGGGGGGGGGGGCCCCGGGGGCGAACACAGACAAGCTCTACATAAAGAACACGGATAAAGTTCACCAAAACTTAGTGAGACATTGGTAAACTTTATTTTTTAAAAGTTTGCTATTTAAATATTTCCTGTATTGGCAGCCCGAAAATTATTGGATAAACATCATTTCTAAACTGCAGGTCCTTTGTTGCTCAAAAATCCACTTTTTTTATCAGTAACATTCAGATGGTGTTCAATTTTACCCATTACACCTGTACTGTTGATATATCCACCTTTTCACTTAAATTAAACCACAACGTATCACAAGGTTTTTTGTTGCCAAAAATACCGGTATCACGAAAAAATCACGTTACTTTTTTTTTTTTCCCTTTTTTGCACCCCCCTGTTTTATTGACCAGCATCTACGTAAATCTTAAAACACAATTCATATTCACCACAGGTAATTGAAAGGTCAAAAAAAAAACCGTTTATTATATCAAAACATAACTGTTACTTTTTTTTTTACTTTTCCGCACCCGCACTGTTCATTACGCAGCATCTCGTAAATCTTAAAACAGAACATATTCACCACAGGGAATTGAAAAGGTGCAAAAAAAACCGTTTATTATACCAAAAATAACAGAACTTTTTTTTTTTGGGCTTTTGCCCATCCAGATATGTTTATAGACACCTTGCATTAAATTTGAATCCAGCAATTTGTTTTTTTTTGAGGG
>JAODAL010075089.1:0-14131 GCA_025379985.1 Phyllomedusa bahiana
CAGTATATTTTTTTGGCAGGTAATGGGGCATATTCAGTGGGTACAGAAAGTTTTCAGCCCCCCTTTAATTTTTTCACTCTTTTTTTTCATTACACCATTTGGGTAATTCTTTTTTTTGTTTATTAATGTACCCTGAAAAACCATCTTGAAAGGAAAAAAAAACAAAAAACAAAATTAACTTTTTTCGCAAATTTTTTAAACAAACAAAAAATGAAATATCAAAGGTCATAAGTATCAAACCCTTTGCTATGAACTCAATTTAACTCACAAAGTCCATTTTCTTCTGATCCCCCTTAAAAAAGCTACAGTCCTTCATTGGAGTCCCTGTGTTTAATTTAAAAACTGAGACTTGATTAGGAAATGCACACCCGCTATAAAGATCTCACAGCTCACATGCTGTCAGAGCACTGAAAATCATGGGGTCAAGAAACTCCCCAAGGGACTCAGAGACGAATTTTGGCAAGGCACAGATCCGCCAAATTTAAAAAAAGAATTTCGTAGCCCCAAAGGGTTCCTAAGAGCACAGGGGCCTCCAAATCCTTAAATGTAAGAAGTTTTGGGCCCCCACAACTCCCCGTGACCTGGCCCCAGCCAAATAAGAAATCGGGCAGAAGACCCTTGGGTGAGAGGGGTAAAAAAACCCCCCAAATCACGTGGCTAGCTCCACAATGGAGTAGGGAGAGGGGAAAAAGTTCCCAAGTCAACTATCAACTGCAGCCCCCCCCAATCGGGCAAAATTTTAAGTGTGCCGAGAAAGCCTTTTTCTCAGTGCAAACATAAAAAGCCGACAGAAAAATAAGATTCTCTGGTCAATGAGAGAAAAATGAATTTTTTGGTGTAATTGAAGTGGGTTTTGAGGCGTTTTTTATCGACAAATTTGAAATCGGCAAGGTTTTTTAGGGTATCGAAATTTCCAATCAGGATAATTGGTTAAAATCTTGCATCATCTATTAAGATCGCGCCTTTTGGGCGCTCCTGAATTTTGGCGGCCCAAATGATTACAGAATAGAGCAGGGGAATGTGTGTGGACGTCATGACGGGATGTGTATGGTTGCGATTGCTGGAAAAATACATGACCTCGTTTTTTCATAGAAAGCGTTTCCGTTTCAGCCCAGTGTCTCTCAGGCTCATGGGGATGGACCTGGTTCTCCCTGGGGCCAAAACGCTCAGCGAAATTAGTCTAT
Source organism: Phyllomedusa bahiana (assembly GCA_025379985.1). Lineage (NCBI taxonomy): Eukaryota > Metazoa > Chordata > Amphibia > Anura > Hylidae > Phyllomedusa > Phyllomedusa bahiana. Next base: position 1,185 of record JAODAL010075089.1, read on the forward strand.
TTCTGCACAAAAACCTCAACTATTACTGTAAACCTTTCCCAATTTAGTTAGTTTAAGATTTGAAGATTTTTGTAGTTAGCTAGAGAATTTTAAAGCACACTACCGCGAAAAATTACGGGGGGGACGGGGGGGGGGGGGGCCGGGGGGAACACAGACAAGCTCACTATAAAGAACACTGGATAAAATTTACCAAACTTAGTGTAGACATTGAATGGAATATCTTTATTAAACAGTTTTCTATTGAAAATATTTCCATATTGGGCAGCCTGAACTTATATTGATAAACATCTTTTTAGTAACTGCAGGTCTCTTTTTAGCCAAAAACTCCATTTATTATCATATACATTTAGATAGGTTTCAATTTTTTCCCATTACACCTGTGACTTTTTATATTCCCCCCCTGCCTTTTAAATTACAATCCAGCAATCTTTTAGTCAGCACAGGTTTTTGTTGCCAAAATACCTGTTCGTACAAAACATCACAGTTACGTTTTTTTGACTTTTGCCACCCCCATGTTCTTGACGAGCATCTACGTAAAACTTAAAAAAGCAATTCTATATTCACCACAGGAAATTTTAAAGGTCAAAAAAAACCGTTTTTTTATATCAAAAAAAACATTACTGTTTTTTGACTTTTGCGCACCCACACTGTTTTATTGACCAGCATCACTAAATCTTAAAACACAAATTTTTATCAAACCCCGGTGAATTGAAAGGTGCAAAAAATACCGTTTATTTATCAAAAAAAAAACAGTTACGTTTTTTTTGACTTTTTCCACCCAGCACTTTCATTGACGCAGCTCCATAAATCTTAAACAGCAATTTTATACGGGCCGGGACGATGGGTAGGGCCCAAGTAGGCGACCCCTAGGGGGGCCTCCTCAGCCAACCCTAAGGGGGGCCGCAGGGCCCCCCACCCTCGCCGGGGCCCAAAGGGCCCCGCCGTGGGGCCCGAAGCGCCGGCCCGGGCTCCCGTGACCGCTTTCTGCGCACAGAGAGCAAGCGCTCCCCGCCCCGGACAGTGTCGGGGCCCCCCCCCCGGAGGATCGCTGGGAAACCTCTGGTGAACCGCAGGGGCCCACAAAAGCGGGGCCCCCCGGGGGCCCCCACAGGCTGAGGAGCCGCCGCGGCCCCCCTGCGCCTCTGCCGGAAACGCGCGAAGAAGTGATGTTATCGCGACGCTGCCTCTCCTCGGCCCACACCCCGTCACAGCCTTTCGCCCCGGGGAGCTGCCGGGGGAGCGCGCGGGGGTGAAGAGGACAAAGAAAGGGGCGCGCGCCCGGGAATTGGTGAGTATTAATGTTGTTGTTTTTAAGTGCCCGCCTGCGGCCCCCATACCCCCTGCCCCGTGGCCCCCTATATCCCGGCGCGGTCCCCCATAAAACCTGCGGGCCCCCATAATGCCCCGCCTGCGGCCCCCCTATAATGCCTGGGCCCGTGGCCCCCAAAATGCCGCCTGTGGCCCCCTAAAAATGGGCCCGCCTGCGGGCCCCCCTAAAGCCTGCCTGCGGCCCCCCCTTTAAAGCCGGGGTCGGGCCCCCAAAAATGCCTGCCTGTGGCGCCCTTTTAACCTCCGCCCGGGCCCCCCATAATGCCTGCGGCCCCCCAAAAGCCTGCCTGCGGCCCCCTAATCCTCCTGCGGCCCCCATAAAGCCTGCCTGCGGGCCCCCCCCCCGGGCCAGCCCCGCGGGCCCCCTTTAATCCTGCCTGCGGCCCCCTTTTAAACCTGCCTCCCCGCCCCCCCCATAAAGCCTGCCTTTCAGCCCCCCCTAAAAGCCTGCCTGCGGCCCCCTATAATGCCTTCCTCGGCCCCCCTTTTGCCTGCCCCGCCCGGGCCCCCAAAATTTCCCGCCTGCGGCCCCCCTAATGCCCCGCCTGCGGCCCCCCAAATTTGGGCCCCCCCGCCTGCGGGCCCCCCCATAATCCTGCCTGCGGCCCCCCATAATGCCTTCCCCGCGGCCCCCCTATAATGCCCGCCTGTGGCCCCCTAATCCGCCCCCGTGGCCCCCATACCCTGCCTGTGGGCCCCCCATATCCGCCTGTGGGCCCCTTTAAAAGCCTTTCCTGCGGCCCCCTATAAAACCTGCCTGCGGCCCCCTATAATACCTGCCTGGTCCCCCCATATGGCTTCCTGGTTTCCCCCCCTAAGCCTGCCTGAAACCCCCATACGCCGTCCCGGGTCCCCAAAACGCCTGCCGAGCCCCCCCTAAAGGGTCCCCGTGGCCCCCCAAATGCCTGCCTTGGCCCCCCTAAAAGCCCCCCCCTGAGCCCCTGTAACGCTGCCTGTGGGCCCTTTTAAAGCCGCGTGGCCCCCCCTACCCCTTGCCTGGGGCCCCCAAAAACGCTTGCCTGAGCCCCCCCAAAACGGGGTGCCTGTGGCCCCCAAAACCCTGCCTGTGACCCCCATAAAAGCCACCTAAAACCCCCAAAAAAACCGGCTGGGCCCGAGGCCCAAACGCCTGCCTGTTGGCCCCCCTACCCGCCCCTGAGCCCCTTACGGCGCCTGTGGCCCCATATGCCTGCCCTTTTGGCCCCCATAAAACCTACCTGGGGCCCCCATACACCTGCCGACCCCCAAACGCCTCCTGTGGGGCCCCCAAAAACGCCTGCCCCGTGGCCCCATAAAGCCCCCGCCTGTGGCCCCAAACGCCTTCCCGAGCCCCCTAAACCCGCCCCGAGCCCCCATAAAAGCCTGCCCCGAACCCCCAGCTATATATTTGCCCCCGAAACCCCCAACTATAACCCCGCCTGAAGGCCCCTATATTTATATACCTACCGCAAGGGGGCAAAATCAAAAAACCTGCCCTACTGAGAGGGCTATTTTTAAACCCCGTCTACCAAAGGGGCTTATTTTACCTATAAATTTAAGGGGATAATTTGGAAAAAGTGAGGAATCTAAAATATTTGTGTCCAAACCTTTAGGGGGCAGCTTGGGCCGGGAGCAATTGGGATGAAGGTGAGAACCGGGGGGGAAGAAAAGGGAAAAAATGAACACGGGTGATCAGAAAAGACTCTCCGGGGATCCAAAAAGTAACCCGCATGTAATTTACTTTTTATTTCTGCAGAGGCCCAAAATACAACAGTAAACTACCACTATAGGCACTGTATAGGGGGGTATAAAGTTTAAAACCCGGCCTGGTACAGCTGATTTGTCACAAAGTGGGGGTCGGTTCGGGCAGGGTCGGCAGAATTATTTGAGCCTTTAATAGTAATAGTTTTTGGGTTTTTGGTTTTTGGGTGTTTTTTAGTAACAATCTTTTTCGGTGAATTTGCTCCAGTTCGGTGGATTAATTTTTTGTGACTGTTTTTTAGGGGTATTGCACTGTCAAAACGGAGGGGGGCGATTTTTTAAAATGCAAATTTTTCAGGGCTGATTTTCATTTTTGCAAATTTACCCGCTGAGGAGAAAGGACGGGAAACTAAGTGGGAAAGGCAAAATTTTTGAAAGGACCCGGGGCAGGGGTGAGGGAGTTAGAGTGGTGTGTGGGGGGGGGGTATTTTTTTTAGAGCGAAAAGGGGGGGGGGGCCATTGGCTCTACTTTGCCCAGGGGACCACAATGCCTTTTGTCCCGGCCCTCGATTTCTATATTAACCACAGGTGAATTGGAAAAGGTGCAAAAAAATACCATTTATTATATCAAAACATAAACAGTTACGAGTTTTTTTTAACTTTTTGCGCACCCAGCACTGTTTCATTGCGCAGCATCTACGTAATCTTAAAACAGCAATTCTAGATTCACCACAGGAGAATTGAAAGGTGCATAAAAATACCGTTTAAATTATATCAAAACATAACAGTTACGTGTTTATTGTGACTTTTGCGCACCCAGCACTGTTCCATTAGCCACAGCATCTACGTTAAATCTTAAACAGCTAATTCTATATACAGACACAGTGAATTGAAAGGTGCTAAAAATAACCGTTTATTATAATCAAACATCACAGTTACGTTTTTTTGTTACTTTTTGCGCACCACACACTGTTTCCAATGACCAGCAATCTACGTAAATCTTAAAACAATTAAGCCAATTCTATATACACACACAGGTGAATTGCAAGGTGCAAAAAATACAGTTTAAATATCACAAACATAACAGTTACGGTTTTTTTGACGTTTGCGCACACCAAGTCACTGTTCATTGACCGCAGCATCTACGTAAATCTTAAAAACAACAATTCTATAATTCACACAGTTATTGAAAGGTGCAAAAAATACCGATTATTATATCAAAACATACAGTTAACGTGTTTTTTTGACTTTTGCGCACCCAGCACTGTCATTGACGCAGCATCTAACTTAAAACTTAAAACAGCATTCTATACACCACAGGTGAATTGAAAGGTGCAAAAAATACCGTTTATTATATCTAAACATCAACAGTTACTGTTTTTTGACCTTTTGCCACCCTGGCAGCACTGTTCATTGACGCAGCAATCTACGTAAATCCTCAAAAACAGCAATTATTTTTTTCCCCTATATCACCACAGGTGAATATGAAAGGTGCAAAAATACCTTTATATATCAAAACATAACCATTACGGTGTTTTTTGACTTTTGCGCCACCCAGCACTGTTCATATGACGCAGCATCTACGTAAATCTTAAAAACAGCAAATCTAAATCACCACAGGTGAAGTTGAAGAGGTGCAAAAAATACCGTGTATTAATATCAAAACATAACAGTTTTACGAGTTTTTTGGACTTTTGCCCATCAAGAATTAGTTGATAGACACTTGCAGTAAATTGAATCCAGCAATTTTGTTTGATTTAGAGATTTGAGAATAGCTGTGATTTGCCGTCTTTTTATAAGAGACTTTCCAAAACTATTTCCATACCTTCTCAATTTTTATAATTTTCTGACCATGAGCGAAATGCAGGTGTAAGCGAGCACAGAGGGGGTAGCACATGGGAGGAGAGGTAAAGAGAGAAGGTGCTCCTTCCAGTGCTGGCGATAACACGCAGCCAGAGGATCGTCAGTTGCAAGACCGTCAGCCCTGTCATCGCTGGGTCAGGCCCCTGTGAATCTAAGTAACGAACCATCGTCGCCATATCTTTCCTTCAGTAGTTAAGCAACTGCATCTAGCAGTCCTTACCTCCCTCGTCCTCGCCAGTCACGCCACAAATATCGTCATCCATCATCCACATCCGTCCAACATGAAGCAGCCCAAATGGTCAACTCGTGTACCCATCACTGTGATAATCCATTGTCTGAAGAACCTCATTGATGACAAAATGCGTTGGGGTCAAAGGCAATGTTTTAAAGATCAAGAGGATGATTTAGTCTGCTCTGACGCCCAGGTACTGATTCCCATCAGGAGGAGGTGAATGAACCGGGGCCAATCGGCAACAATCCCGGGCGTTGCGGCAAACGCCTGGAAGTGCCCCTTTGCTTTGTAGCCCGCACTTCCTGGATGCAGAAAGTCAGGACGACATGTCACCTGTGTTGATGATGCGATGAGGACGACATTGCGGATTCCATCCTGGTCTTTTCCGTCAGAAAAATTTTTTTAGGTTTGCTTGCGAGCGCTTCATCAGTGGACGAGGATGAAGACGATGGGTAGTGTCAAACGGTGCCCGTCCACAAAAAGGAGGGAGGGCGGTCCCGCAGAAGTCCGCTGATATATTCGCCAGCCACGGTCAGGCGCAAACCCCGCCTCTCGCTTATCGGCTCGAAAAAAGGGCCAGACCTCCATCAGGCCAGGGCCTTCTTGAGCAAGCCTCTGATTCACCCAGCATTGTCATATGCCGCCCTTTGCGTAAACGCATAAGTAAGCAGACCTTAAGTGGTTAACCACCACCAACATTTCTAGTCACGCAGCGAATGCATGAGTGAAATGAGGGAACACTTGGCCAAAAAAGCCAGACCGAACGCCCGGGCCACCATCCACTGTCCACAACGCACCCTCTTTTGTCTCCGCCTCCTCCTCCTCCGCCACCACCAAGCGGTCCTCACTGCCCATGTCTTCTCAGAGTCATGATCAGGATCATCCTCCGGCTTCAGCCTCCACCGTCGCCTCCCGATACCACCAGCACCACCAGAGACCATCCTACCCCTTTCTTCCTTCCGCCAGTTTGATGACCTGCACGCCCGTACATCGGCCGTCTAGCATCCAGCCTTCTGTCTACCAGGGTTGGATCAAGAAGAAACACTTAACCCAAAACATGCCCCAAAGCCCTTGCCATGCCTTTTGGCCGTGGACATGTTGCCTTTCCATCTGGTGGCCACAGATGGGTGTCCGCCACGTCATGGCCCTCGCCTCCCCCAATACCAGATGCCCCCGAGCAGGGCAATTTTCTTTTGCCAGAAAAGCCGTCCCTGCCCTGCCACCACGTGTCAGCTAAAAATTTAAGCGCGTGTCTGCATCGGTGTCCGAAAAGTCCATCTCACACCGACCCATGGACTAGTAAGCACGGTCAACGGCCGCTATATCTCTGTGACAGCCACCTGGGTGAGCTGGGATGTTCTTCTGGGGGTGACGGTGGCCTCTCAGGCTCGGTGCAAAAGCTCTGTCAAACCGCAGGGATGGGTCAGGGCTCTTTCCCCCAAGGTCCCTCTGGTGCTATCACTGCCCAGAGACACCAGCCGTTTGAAATTAATCTCCTTGGAGACCGTCCACACACGGTCAAGGAGCTGGGACGCTCTAACAGCAAAACGAGACCCGAGCGCTGGCTCCGGGGCTGGGTGACAAGAAACTTTGTGCCAGGCAAAGGTGTCGTGCTATAAACGGCGAAATCCTGCTGGCCCGCCATTAAATCGGTAGGGCTGGAGCCACATCCTTTGCCTGGCACATGTCATGAACCTTGTCGTCCAGAAATTTCTAAAGAGCTACCCGGCTGACTGCCTGCTGAAGGAAGGCTCGAGCAGAGTTCCGCACTTCCGCCTGTTCGCACCCTAGCTTCGTCCCGCCTGGCTGCGTTACAGCGTCAGCTCGGCCTCCCCTCAACCGTCTCAGTTGTTGACGTGGCTACACGCTGGCAATACCACCCTCCCACATGCTTCCATGCGATTGTGGCAGCAGCGCAAAGCCATTACCAGTACAAGTGACACATGGCCGACAACAGCGGTAATCGGACCTCGGGGTGTTTGAAGCACCACGAGTGGAGGCAGGTGAAAGAGCTCTGCACCATCCTTGCCATTTTGAAGAAGCCACCAAAATGGGCAGTGCGGACAATGCCCCTTGTAAGCATGACATTGTGGTGATCTAGTCTGAACGATCGTTGGACACTCTGAAACAACAGGTCCGCCAGCGACGTGAGGAGGAGAGACACAGATGCGGACACGGGAGCCTTTTCTCTCGTCAAATCCCAGGCCCGACAGTTTCACAATTTCATCGGTCTTCATTAGGCCAGTGGGTTCGGGGTCCCAAATGAGCCTAGTGCAGAGGTGGCGCATCAGCGATCAGGGTGCAATCATCTCACAAGTCAGTGCTGTGTTGAAGCGTGCCGTAGGGCAGGAGAGGAGTATGGAGGTAATTCCTAGACACCGATGTATCCGATTTCCCTGCCTTGGAAAGAGGTTGGCGCGAATTTTGAGCGGAGGAGGAAGAATGAGGAAAGATCAGTTTGCTATGCCCCTCACCCCAGAGCTTGGAAATCAAGGTCCATCTCTCACATGAGTGCTTGGATGCTCCATTTCCTCCAACCTGATCCTCTGCATTAAGGCCATCAAAATGAACAACAGTTTACTCGGGGGCCACCCTCCTGATCCCCCGGTATACAAAAACAAAAATACACTTCCTTCCACCCACCCGAAATAGAGAGAAAAAATGCAAGGAAATGGAGACCATGCTGATTGATCAACTGGAGACACTGTATGCGTCTGCTTCACGTTCCCCAAATGTCCCGGTGGAACAACATCAGCGACGTGACAGCATAGATGGCCAAGAGCCCTTACGTCAGCAGCAGGCAAGGTGTCAGAAGCCCTAATGGGTGACCTCTGGCAATCTTTGTTTACCCACCTCACCAGTGCATTGCAATGCAGTGCACCACATTCCAACACTACAGAGATCAGCTTTAAATCATGTGCACGACATCCTGCGTCTTAACACCGATGTTTTTTGCGATTTGTCCGGAACCCAATAGACTCTGGGTATCCAAAAGGACGAATGGCACAAGCTGGCTCGTCACCCCTAGAAGGAGTTTCCTGCCAGCAGCCAGCTCATATCAGACGAACCTTCAGCACAGCTGGAGGAGTCATTACAACCTAACGCATCCGGCTTTCCACGATATGTGGGATCGTTGACTTTCATCAAGAGGAAATCAGGCATGAGATCTCTGATGAATGTTGTGGCCCCAATTGCCAAGGTCACCGATTATTTGCCAGTCTACTTCACATTCTTTTTAAGTACAGAAATGGTCCCTTCTGAAAACTTTTTTTAAAATGATCATTTCTTACTGCAATGTTTTGATCGTTTTCCCCAACAGTTCATTTTGCGTATTGCTGTGAGGAGACTGTAAAAGACAGCAAGTTTCATGAAACACCGAATTCTATTTACTCACTAAACATACTTATCTTAAAGTGTTTTCACCATTTCAATGTTTTGAGGTCATGTTACTGTGAGATACAGCAATAATCATGGTCCTTTGGAACAGAAATGTGACTTCTAATGGCTTTTCTCCCTCGACAATTTTAGATAAGTGGCGGAGAAGCATATTTTAAGAATTTTTTGGGGTCAATGTTGCTGTGAGAGTACAGCTATATTTATGGTCCTTTTGTACAGAAAGTGGCTTCTAAGTGGCATTTCGTCCTCACAATGTTTAATAGTGGCTGAAAGTCATATTTTATAATTTTTTTGGGGTCCCATGTAGCTTTGAGATACAAGCAATAAATCATGGTCCTTTGTAACAGAAATGTGGCTTCGAAGTGGCGATTTTCACCTCACAATTTTAACATGGCTGAGAAGTCATTTTAATAATTTTTTGGGTCATGCTCCTTTGAAATGCAGCAAAACCTACAGTCCTATAAAAAAAATGTTGTTTTCCTCTAACGACATTTTGTTCTCACAATTGACCAAATTGGCTCAAAAAGGGTCCATGCTTTTGAATTTTTGGGGCATTGTTGGCTGTGACATGCAGCTATAACTAACAGTTCCCTCAGACTAAAAAATGTTGTGTCTTCTCTAACAGACATTTGTTCATCACAAATGACCTAAAGTTGCTCAAGGTCATGCTTTGAATATTTGGGGGCATTTATGCTGTGACATTGCCCAGCTATACTACAGGTCCTATTCTAAAAAATGTTGTTTTCCACCCGACATAGTTCTATCACAATTGTCAAGAGTGCCTAATGGGTGAATGTGCTTCAGAAACAGAATAGGTAGGACACTGTTTAATGGAACACAATGTGGCAAAATGACTTGTTTTTGCAAGATCTTGTAACATAGCTATCAATCCCTGTATGTGAGCTACCCATTTAATACAATGAAAAAAAAGAGAAACAAAGACATGGTGGGATTCCCTCCTATTTTAAAAATGTGTTTTCTAGAATAAAATAACGAGAAAAAACTTGCATGTACAAAATATGCTGTAAAAAATCCTCTGAATTGTACTAGGGAGGTACAGTAAAACTTGAACCAGATGTAGTATACAGAGGACATGGAGTAGGAGCACGGACAGAGAACAATGTACAGAGACCATTTCCTCCACGCACGTAAAATGAGAAAAAGAATGCCCAAGATAAAGGGCACCTGGGTGAACAGAGCGTTAACCACCAGTATTTCCAAGTGAAGCTCAATTGGTCACACTATACTGATGGGCAGCGCTACCCCGTGTATTGACTGTGTACAGAGGAAGCTGGAGTTCTCACTACTTCCCTTCCCGCACGTCGCTTCAGCACGGACAGTTTTCGTTGCTGCGTCATCAGGAGGATTTTAAACCATGCGTGTTAATAGATGACGGACGCCAGCCTGGGCTTTCACCCCACCCACTGTCACTCCCGGCCCTGGGTCCGATGCTGTGGGCCGGTGGGTATATAAATGGGGGGGGGGGGGGTGGGGGGGGGGGGGGGGGGGGGGGGGGGGGGGGGGGGGGGGGGGGATATAAGGGGGGGTGGGGGGGGTGGGGGTGGGGGGGGGGGGGGGGAAAACAGGACAAGGTATAGTCAATGTCCAGTGAAACTAAAAATGTGGGTTGAAAAGACTCCTTTTTCCGGCACTTTTGTAAGGTGGGGTCATGCAGGTTTGGGCTCATGCTGGGGCCCAGGACAGGTATAGCAATGTCCCGTGAAACTAAAATGGTGGTTGAAAGACTCCTTTCCGGCACTTTGTAATGTAGGGTCATGCAGGTGTGGGGTCATGCTTTGCCCAGGACAGGTATAGTCAATGTCAGTGAAACTAAAGGTGGTATGAAAGACACTTGTTTTTTTCCGCACTTGTAAATGTGCGGGTCATGCAGGTTTGGGGCCTCATGCTGTGGGCCCAGACAGGTATAGTCAATGTCCAGTGAAACTAAAATGGTGGTTGAAAGACTCCTTTTTTTGCGGCACTTTTTTAAATGTTGGGGTCAGGCAGGTTTGGGGCATCAGGCTGCGTTCCAGGACAGGGATATTCTATGTCCAGTTCAAGTAAACATGAGGTTTCAAATCATACATACGCCTTCTGGCACTTTTTTATTTGTGATGCAGGTTTACGGGGGCAGGCTGGGGTACAAGACAGGGGATAGTGAATGGTGTGTTGACTTTTTTTCTGGACTTTATAACCTAAGTTTGTGTTGCCTAAGATTGTAGCACTTATCCATTTGACTGTGTGGATTGTTATAATTTCAGCTCTCTCCAGCCTTGTTTTGGGTGTATTAATGAAATGGTTGTTTGCTCTCCCATAGACTTTAATGGTCTCACGCGCATAACGTGCTCACTATCCGAAAAACCCTTATCGATAGCGCCGACTATCGACTATCGATCGATCTCGATAGCCAACGCAATCGCTCAACACTAATTGTAAGCAGTAGAAAATCAGGCACTGAACATCACCTGCCCAATAAAATCACAACAGGAAACATGGTGTTGGCAGCATCAATGTTTGATTTTTTTTTCAGCTGCAGGGACAGGAGACTGGTTTTCAATTGAAAAAAAGATGAATGAGGCCAAGTAAAAGAGATATCCTGGAAAAAAAACCCCTTTCCGAGCGCTCTGGACCTCAGACTGGGGCCCAAAAAATTTTTCCCACCAAAAAACAATTACCCTAAATATGCAGCTAAAATAACAAAGCAGTGGCTTCAGAACAACTCTGTGACCATTCTTGACTGGCCCACCCAAAGCCCTGACCTAAACCCAACTGAGCATCTCTGGAAAGCTGGAAAGAATTGAAAATGGCTGTCCACCAACTTTCACCATCCAACATGAGGGAACTGGAGATGATCTGCCACAAAGAATGGAAAAAGATCCCCAAATCCAGTTGTGAAAAACTTCTTTCATCATTCCCAAGAAGACTCATGGCTGTAATAGCTCAAAACGGTGCTTCTACTCAACACTGAGCAAAGGGTCTGAATACTTAAAGGGGGTGTCTCACTACATTGATTCATCATACCTCAGTCCTGTTTTCTTGGTTTCATTTTGAATTCAGGGTCGTGTTTACTGGCTTCTACTAGGCTGCAGTAAAAGCCAGGTCTGTAGCTATAGCAACCAGTGCTGGCAGCCTATCAGAAGAGATCAAACAGGTCTGTATCTATAGTGACCTGAGGGGCTGATGCAGCCCATACAAGAGGGGATATCTAGGAATAGGTAGGACACTGTTAATGGAAATACAATGCAAAGTGACTTGTTTTTGCAAGATCTTTAACATAAAAAGCAATCCTTGCAGCGAGACAACCCCTTTAAGACCATTTGATATTTCAGTTTTTCTTGTTTAATAAATTTGCAATAATATCTACAGTTCTGGTTTTTTTTTTTCTTTCAAGATGGTGTGCAGAGTGTACATTAATGAGCCAAAAAAAAAATTTTTTGGGTTCTTACCAAATGACTGCAATGAAAGAAACAGTGAAAAATTTATTGGGGTCTGAATACTTTCCGTTCCCCTTATATCAAATAAAAAAAATATAACAATAATCACCTTTCCCTGCTCCCGCTTCGATCCGTCTTCTTCCCGGCACAGGCGGTGTGACGTCATCTCGCTGCAAAAGGAAGCATGATGACATACTCACACCACCTGTGCCAGAGCAGTAAGTATGCTGCGGAGCAGGGAGCCCTCGCTTGTGCCAAGCAATGCCCTTGAGAAGAGGATGAAGACAAAGAAGAGGACGCAGAAGATGGAGTTGACAAAGGCATAGATGAAGAAAATGAAGGTGTACATGAAGAAGCGTAAGAAGATGAAGAAGACAAAGATGAAGTAGTAGAAGACAAAGACTCAGAAGAAGATGAAGACAAAGAAGAATAAGAAGACAAAGATGAAGAAGAAAAAGTAGAGAAATAACACAAAAAATACAAAGATATAGTAAAATATGAAAATGACAACAAAAAAGATGAAAACGAAGAAGATGAAGACGATGAAGATGAGGAAGATGACGAAGGAGACAAAGATGGAGATAAAGAAGATGAGGAAGATGATGAAGAAAAAGATGAAAAAGACAAACAACACAAAGACGAAGACAAGGAACAAGAAGATGAAGACGACTAAGAAGCGACAGATGTAGAAGAGGATGACTATAATGACCATGGGAGCCACAATGAAGAAGACAAAGATGAAGAAGACATAGATGATGAAGACAAAGATGAAGAATAAGACAAAGATGAAGAATAAGAAGAATAAGAAGACGAAGAAGAAGACAAAGAATATGAAGAAGAAGATGAAAAAGAATATGAAGAAGAAGGCGAAGATGAAGACAAAGAAGAAGAAAACGAAGAAGATGAAGTAGACGAAGAAAAAGAAGAAGACGAAGACTAGAAAAATGGAAAAAGAAGAAAAAAAAGAAGGGGGAAACAAAGAAGAAGCAAAGAAGGAAAAAAAAGAAGAAAAA
>JAODAL010075090.1:0-14131 GCA_025379985.1 Phyllomedusa bahiana
AAACCCCCTTCCCCCCAGGGGAAAATTTGGGGAAACACTCCTTTGTCAAGTGAATCAGCTGGATCGGCCAGGTTTCCCCACACACCAATCCCTTAGGCTCAGACTACACAGCCATAAAACCTAAACCAAAAAATGTGAAAAATTTACCCTGGTTCAAACACCTCCCCTCAGCCACTATTCTTATGCCGCCACCCGCCTGGGCCACACTCTCTTCATTTCCCTCCATCTCCCCCAAACCCAAACTTTACCGGGGACGGTTTTCCCCACCCCCCCTCCACATCTGTCTTGTGCCTTTTCTGACCTCATGTTTGCTTTTTTTGGGCTGGGCCATAAACCCACAACGGGCCCCATTGTGCCACTCCTGACCTCAGCTGTTGCCCCTGCCGCCGTCCCCTCCCCCTGTCAGGTGCCACTCTTTTGGCCTACCCCCAGTTTTTTTGCCCCCTTTCCAAAGTTTGTCTTTTTGGGGGGGGGGCACTGTCTGACCTAATTGCTCCCACCTCCCCCCTCCACCTCTGTCATTGTCCCAACTCTTGGCCTACCCAAATTTTTGCCCCCCTCCAGAATTGATTGTCCCAATTGCCCTGACCTCTGCGCGCTGGGGGCTGTTTGGCCGTGACCTAGACACTTTTCATTTTTTCCCAAACCTCTGGGGCCCTTTTTTCCTGTTTTTTGCCACCCCAGAATGTCTTTGGGTTCACTGCCCGCCCCAAAAGGCGCGCTGGGCTGCCCCGTGCCCTACACACTGTGCCAGGGGTCCAATCTGTGGCCTTTTCCTTTTTTGCCACCTCCCCAAAAAAAAATGCATTGTCCACGGGCCTGACCTAAAGCCGCTCTGGGGGCCCTCCCTCCCTTTAAACCTACACACTGTGTCTTTGTGCCACTTCTGACCTAATGCTGCTGCATTTGGCTGCTGCCAGGGCCCAAACACTCTGTTCATTCCCCACCTGGGGCCTACCCCCTTTTTGCCACCCCCCAAAAAGTCATTGTGCCCCCCGCTGACCTAAATCCCCTGCTGCGGGGCTTTGCGTGACCACACATTTGTGTCTTTGGGGTGCCACTGTCTGCCCTCATGCTCCCTGCTGTGGTGCGCCGTACCACACCTGTTCTTGCCCCCACTCTGGGGCCTACCCCTTTTTTTTTTTCCCAAACCCCCCAAATTCTTTGTGCCACTGTCTGACCCATCGGGCTGCTGGGGGCCCGGCTGCCGTACCTCCCACCTGTGTCTTTTGTCCCACTGTCTGACCTCAGCTGCTGCTGGGCTGTTTGCTATACCTCCCACACTCTGTCATTGTGCCACCTGGGCCTACCCCTTTTTTTGCCACCTCTAAAATGTCATTTTTGGCCACGCCTTGACCCCCTTTCTGCTGCCCCTGGCGCCCCCGTAACCTACACCCCTTAGTGCCCATTGTCCCACTCGGGGGCCTATTCCTTTTTTTTTCCCCCCTTTCAGAATGTCATTTTTGCCCCTCTGCCCTCTTTCTGCTGTGGTTTCCCGCCGTCACCTCCACCTCTGTCACAAATGTTGCCCCCTGACCCCTCACTTTTTTTTTTCCCCAGCTGCCGGGCATGATTTTATCAGGCAACATTCCCCCTTCTTTTTTTTGGCAGTTTTGCCCCCTTAAGTGCCCGGGGGAATTTTTTACAGTGAAGCTTTTCTAAGAGCGCGGCACCCAATGTGCGGGGTCATACTAAAACAAAAACATTGTATAAAGACCAAACCAAGCCCCTCTGCTATTTAAAAATGGCACCACGTTCAAACACACCCTGTGCACCCGGGAAAAATAGCTTTTTTTTTTAACGTGATTCGTCCCGAAGTAATTCGGAACGAAGTTATTTTTTGTCGGGAAATTCGGCGAAGTGAGCGAACCGAATTTCGGGAAATTCGCCCATCTCTACCCACAATATGGCCCCTTGTTTAAGAATGGCCCATGATTTGTATACAGACGAGGTCTATCTATAGGGGATAATATTGTAAGTTCTGATATGAGTTCAGTGAGAAAAGATCGCCAGACAGTTCTTAGTATAACAAAGAAAGGTATCTATGTATGTTTCTCATGCCAAAACTGCAATTCTATTATCAAAGGTGAAAGGATACAGCACCCGTTGAAAGGCTACAACATTACCATTAAGGAATTCTTTACCTGTTTAACTAGGAACGTAATTTACATCTTTAAATGCCCGTGCGGTAAGGTGTATGTAGGCCAGACAAGTTGCCCCATTCGCGTCAGGATAAA
The DNA here is from genome assembly GCA_025379985.1 of Phyllomedusa bahiana. NCBI lineage: Eukaryota > Metazoa > Chordata > Amphibia > Anura > Hylidae > Phyllomedusa > Phyllomedusa bahiana. Next base: position 2,238 of record JAODAL010075090.1, read on the forward strand.
TGAACATAAGTCTGCCATAAGACTATATGGGTCTAAGACAACTAAAACAGAGGGCAAGATCAAATTCGGTGAGACTACTGTGGTGAGGCACTTTAATGAGTCGCACCACCAAGTTCATGAATTAAGATAGTGTGTAGTGGAAGAGGTGTCAGATTTTGAGGTTAAGGCCATGTTCACACGGCTTAAAATGGGACGTATATCAGCCCATAATTCAGTCCGTACTGCGTGAATTACGGGCTGGAATACGGCCCAGTTATTACGGTAATCCACAGTTCTCATAAAGAACTATGGATTACGTATCATTTACGTAGAACTATGGATTACATATCATTTACTAGCGGCGTATATGCGCCGCTAGTAATGATAGTCTATGGGTCAGCGAGGTGCCGGCCCCCCGCTCCCGCTCCGCCCCTGTCCACACGCCGTAAATGCGGGGCGTAATTACGCCCCGCCAATAAGCCGTGTGAACATAGCCTAATAGTCTTCACTCCCGGTTGCTTCAGCGTGAAGCTTTTTGGATATTCAGATTGGACTCACTTGTACCCAAAGGGTTAAATGAGGCGTTTAGCCATAGGTCTTTTCTATAATGGTTTTGCTTATTTTTGGTACGTTATGTCTCATTTGTTTGTTTTAATGTTGCAATGCCATTCTCATATTGTTAGTTTCGTTACTGTTTACTAATTATCTGATTGTATCTATTTAGAATGGTATAAATATGTGCTATCTGTATTACTCACGTACCTGTGGTTGGAGGATCGTCCTGTTGAGCGCCGGTCTGAGGAAGGAGGAACCACCTCCGAAACGTCACCTGTGGCGCCCGGGCGTGAGGATGTTCACTGCATACACAGGCAACCAGTCTCTCCTTTTGCAATTGCATGTTTAAAGTATGGACATATACTACAATTGGCACTAATGTGCTAGAAATGATGTATGGACTTTTGTAGAGCACAGGCTTATTATTGCTTAATATTTATTGAAAATCCTGTAAATTTTATGGAAGTTTAAATATAATTAATATAAAGCAAATTTTGCATATATTTGGGCTGATATTTTTCTTTTAGAGTGACTTTGTAGGAGGGGAAGTGGAGAAAACCCCAGCGCTCAGCCCATATCCTGTGATAGCTATAGGATTTTGGCAGTCAAAAGTTGGTTCCATTACAGGCTGCAAGCGCTGGTCACTATAGCTACAGACCTGTCCGATGTCTCCTGATAGGTTTCCAGCACTGGTTGCTATAGCTACAGACCTGGCGTCCTCAGCAGCTTATCACTGCAGGACAGTAGTAGCCAGTAAAACCAGTAAACCCCTGAATTCAAAAATGAAACTGAGAAATCAGAAGTGAAGTAAGAAGAATCGATGTAGTGAGACAACCCCTTTAAGGTCAAATTCTATCTGATACTGATCACTTAGATGTAGGATGGCTCAAATACATTTTTGCCATTACTTGGCAGTAAATTGACCATAAACCTGACACAAACTTAATATCGGGTTAAAGGTTTTTAACTGGGTTTGAATTTACTAGTTCCCAATGGCTTCTGACCCCACAGTACCATTGTTCTGATATTACTTCTGTCTCATGTCACTTGTAGCCTGATGGCACATTAGAGTTACTTATGGGACGATGACATCAAGTGACATAGAAACAACAGTTCCATGGGACCAAAAGTGTAGGGAACAGGTAAGTTTTACCATTCCAACTCAGTTTAGGGCTAAAGCTATGATCAGGGCTAGGGTCATGGTCAGAGTGAAAAAAGTCAGGTTCAGGGGGTTGTGAACCTGAATTTTTGACACGTCTGGTTTATCTGGTATCATTGTCATAAAAAAAACATATTTATGTTACTATATTCTAAGATTGAAAACTTTTTTTGCTTTTCATTCCATAGAGCTACATTAGGGTTTTATATCTGCAGAATAAGCAGCCCTGGTACAGAACCACACCAGTCCATTTACAATATTCGTTCCCTCCCACCAGTGCAAATACAATATTCACCTCTCCCCATCATCCCCTAAACAGTATCTATCCCTATATCCATCCACATACAATATCCACCCCCACCAGCCCACATACAATATCCACCCCCCACCAGCCCACATACAATATCCACCCCCACCAGCCCACATACAATATCCACCTCCCACCAGCCACATACAATATCCACCCCCCACCAGCCACATACAATATCCACCCCCACCAGCCCACATACAATATCCACCCCCCCACCAGCCACATACAAAATACTCCCCACCAGCCCACATACAATATACACCCCCACCAGCCCACATACAATATCCACCTCCCACCAGCCACATACAATATCCACCTCCCACCAGCCGCATACAATAGCCACCCCCCACCAGCCCCATACAATATCCACCTCCCACCAGCCCACATACAATATCACCCCCACCAGCCACATAAAATATCCACCTCCCACCAGCCCACATAAAATACCCACCCCCACCAGCCACATACAATATCCACCCCCCCACCAGCCCCCATACAATATTCCCTCCCCCAGCCACATACAATATCCACCCCCCACCAGCCACATACAATATCCTCCCCCACCAGCCCACATACAAAAACCACCCCCCACCAGCCACATACAATATCCACCCCCCACCAGCCACATACAATATCCTCCCCCACCAGCCACATACAATATCCACCCCCCACCAGCCACATACAATATCCACCCCCCACCAGCCACATACAATATCCACCCCCCACCAGCCACATACAATATCCTCCCCCCACCAGCCCACATACAATATCCACCCCCCACCAGCCACATACAATATCCACCCCCCACCAGCCACATACAATATCCACCCCCCACCAGCCACATACAATATCCACCAGCCACATACAATATCCACCCCCCACCAGCCACATACAATATCCACCTCCCACCAGCCACATACAATATCCACCTCCCACCAGCCCACATACAAAAACCCCACCCTCCTCCAAAGGGCCAAAATACCTCCCACCAGCCCACATACAATATCCACCCCCACCAGCCACATACAATATCCACCCCCCACCAGCCACATACAATATCCACCCCCACCAACCCCCATACAATATCCACCCCCACCAACCCCCATACAATATCCACCCCCACCAACCCCCATACAATATCCACCCCACCAACCCCCATACAATATCCACCCCCCCCAGCCACATACAATATCCGCTCCCCCCACCAGCCACATACAATATCCACCTCCCACCACCCACATACAATATCCACCTTTCACCACCCACATACAATATCCACTCCCCACCACCACATACAATATCCACCCCCACCACCAACATACAATATCTCCCCCACCAGCCACATACAATATCCACCCCCCCCAGCCCCAAAAAAATACCCCCTCCCACCAGCCCACATACAATATCCACCCCCACCAGCCACATACAATATCCACCCCCACCAGCCCACATAAAATATCCGCTCCCACCAGCCCACATACAATATCCACCACCCACCAGCCCACATACAATATCCCCACCCCCATCGACCCACATACATATCCACCCCCACCACCAGCCCACATACAATATCCATCCCCCACCCAGCCCCAATACAATATCCACCCCCCACCAGCCCACATACAATATCCCCCCCCCCCAGCCCACATACAATATCCACCTCCACCAGTCAACATACAATAGCCACCTCCACCAGCCCACATACAATATCCACCCCCACCAGCCCACATACAATATCCATCCCCACCAGCCCACATACAATATCCACCTCCCACCAGCCCACATACAATATCCACCTCCCACCAGTCCACATACAATATCCACCCCCACCAGCCCACATACAATATCCACCTCCCACCAGCCCACATACAATATCCACCCCCCACCAGCCCACATACAATATCCACCTCCCACCAGCCCACATACAATATCCACCCCCACCACCAGTCCACATACAATATCCACCCCCACCAGCCACATACAATATCCACCCCCCACCAGCCCACATACAAAAACCACCCCCACCACCACCCACATACAATATCCGCTCCCCCCACCAGCCCAAATACAATATCCACCCCCCACCAGCCACATACAAATCCACCCCCACCAGCCCACATACAATATCCGCCCCCCCACCAGCCACATACAATATCCACCCCCCACATACAATATCCACCCCCCACCAGCCACATACAATATCCACCCCCCACCAGCCACATACAATATCCACCCCCCACCAGCCCACATACAATATCCACCCCCCACCAGCCACATACAATATCCACCTCCCACCAGCCACATACAATATCCACCTCCCACCAGCCCACATACAATATCCACCTCCCACCTGCCCACATACAATATCCACCTCCTACCAGCCACATACCTCCCACCAGCCCACATACAATATCCCCCCCACCAGCCCACATACAATATCCACCCCCCACCAGCCACATACAATATCCACCCCCACCAGCCCACATACAATATCCACCCCCACCAGCCCACATACAATATCCACCCCCACCAGCCACATACAATATCCACCCCCACCAGCCACATACAATATCCACCTCCCACCAGCCACATACAATATCCACCTCCACCAGCCCACATACAATATCCACCCCCCACCAGCCACATACAATATCCACCCCACCAGCCACATACAATATCCACCCCCCACCAGCCCACATACAATATCCTTCCCCACCAGCCACATACAATATCCACCTCCCACCAGCCCACATACAATATCCACCCCCACCAGCCACATACAATATCTCCCCCACCAGCCACATACAATATCCACCCCCACCAGCCCACATACAATATCCGCTCCCACCAGCCCACATACAATATCTATCCCCCACCAGCCACATACAATATCCACCCCCACCAGCCCACATACAATATCCGCTCCCACCACCCAACATACAATATCCACCCCCACCAGCCTACATACAATATCCACCCCCCACCAGCCCACATACAATATCCACCACCCACCAGCCCACATACAATATCCACCCCCACCACCAGCCCACATACAATATCCATCCCCCACCAGCCACATACAATATCCACCCCCACCAGCCCACATACAATATCCACCCCCCACCAGCCCACATACAATATCCACCTCCCACCAGACCACATAAAATATCCACCCCCACCACCCCACTCAATTTTCCACCTCCCACCAGCCCACATACAATATCCACCCCCCACCAGCCACATACAATATCCACCTCCCACCAGCCACATACAATATCCACCCCCACCACCAGCCACATACAATATCCACCCCCACCAGCCACATACAATATCCACCTCCCACCAGCCCACATACAATATCCTCCACCCACCAGCCACATACAATATCCACCTCCCACCAGCCCACATACAATATCCACCCCCCACCAGCCACATACAATATCCACCTCCCACCAGCCCACATACAATATCCACCTCCCACCAGCCCACATACAATATCCACCTCCCACCAGCCCACATACAATATCCACCTCCCACCAGCCCACATACAATATCCACCTCCCACCAGCCCACATACAGTAATTCCAAGATGGCTATGTGCACCCAGCTTTAGTTTTGTCTTTTGTCTCCATATAAGAGGTAGGCAAATATGAGCCCCTTTTATGTAGGTATACCCCAATTAGTCAGTTAGGTATATTGGTCACTACTATTAAGAAGGTGTGTAAGTATATAGGCCCCACATTAGGTAGGAAGGATTTATAGGTCTTCCAGAAAGTAGATAGGTTTACAAGTTTCCTATTAAGTAGGTAGGTAGTTATATTACAAAGCCATTAAGTAGATAGATATATACAGTAGTTCCCACAATAAGTAGGTATATAGACCCCAGGACTATAAGCCAACTGTAGGTAGGTATAGATGTCCTTTGAAGGTAGATAGGTATATAGACCCCCTTTAGGTAGGTAGGTATATATGTCCCCTGAAGGTAGATAGTTAGGTATAATGCCCCATTTGGGTATATAGGTAGATATCTCTCCTGGAGGTAGGTATATATTCCGTCTGTAGATAGGTATATATACCACTTGTAGGTAGATAGATAAGTATATAGGTCCCACTAACTGATTAAAACAAATTTAAAAATAAAATTTCCTCTACGGTTCCTCCCCCGAGAAGAAATTTCCCGGGAGTAGTGTCCAAAGAGGGGTTTGGTGTCAGCAAAATTGCTTAGCTGAGACTCTGCCCCTGGCATCTATTAGGCCAGAAGCCTAGGGCCTAGGAGACACAGAGGCACAGGAGGAATGGAAACTTTGCGGTAGCGCTTCTCCTGTGCCGCTTACTCCTCTAGGTCAAGGTGAGTAGCAGTAAGCTCCATAGTGTCACTGCTCTTACTGTAAAAATCCACGTCTGTGATGATGGTGAAACCAGAGGTGTAACTTGAAGCTCTTGGGCTCCAATGCAAAAAGTTAAAATCAACCCTCAACTTTTTGTGCTAATTAAATACGGTGTTTCCTATGAGGCGGAGGGCTTTTGGGCCCCTTAAACTCAGTCCCCGTTAGCATCTGCAACCTCTGCACTCCCTATGCAACCCATGGGCAGGGGCGTTGCGGGTCCTAAAACTCCGGGGCTCGGCCCTTTGTGTTTTTCGGGGGTAGGGCGGGTTCACACATTTTTTTGCGCCTCATTTTTTAAACTGGGATGTTTTTTTCAGAGAAGAACCTTCGTTCCTGTCCTAATTTTTTGCCCCCCCAAACAATTTCCCGCCCCTCCCCCCTCGCGTCCGTCGTAAAATCCCAAATGACAAATTTACTTTTTCAAATTTTCCCCCTTTCATATGAAATACCCTAAACAGTCACCAAAACATCCCCCGATACATGGAGCAAATTACCAAAAAGTGATTTTGACTAAAACCCTCCTCAAACCCAAGCCCAAAAAACTTTATACTTAAGGTCAAATAACCTGCCAGCCCCTGACCGAACGCAAACCCCCCATTGTGACTATCCACTCCCACACGGCCCTAAGAATTATTACCGCCTACAGTGCCAAAAAGGGGTAGTTACGTTGATGTGGGCTCTGCAACATATAAGTATTACACTCCCAGTTACATTTAGGACTCACCGGAGACATCTTTTTGAAAGCGTGTTTCCCTTTTCCCTTTTTTCTCCATCCGGTTCACCCCTTTCATGTGATTGTCCCGGCCCAAGATGTCCTGAGGATTTGGACACAAATATTTAGAATCCCACTTTTCCCGCAACCCCTTAATTATGGTAAGCATCCCCTCATTGGGTATAAGGGGCTAAACATATAGGGGGCCCACGGGCAATATATGGGCCACGGAAAATAAATGGGGCCACAGGCAGATATATAGGGGCCACGGGCGGGTATAGGGGGCCCAAAAGGGCTATATGGGGGGGCACAGGCAGTATAGGGGCCCGGGCAGGTATAAGGGGCACTGAGGCAGTAATGGGGCCCAGGCAGTTTGGGGTGGGATTTTGGGGACAAGAAGGTATTAGGGAAACTGGGGCAGAAATAGGGTACTGAGGCAGAAATTGGGGGTAGAGGCGGTTATGGGGGAAAGGGGTAAAGGGGGACACAGGCAGTTAGGGGGGCCCACGGGAGGTATATGGGGGACACGGAGAAAATTGGGGGCCAAGGCAGGTTTAGGTGCCAGGCGAAAATGGTGGCCACGGCAGGCGTTTTTGGGGGCCACAGCGGGGAATGGGGGCCACGGGCGCATTGGGGGCCCAGGCGGAATGGGAGCCACAGGGGGGAATGGGAGCCACAGGCAGGGAATGGGACCAAAGGCGGGTTGGGGGGCCACAGGCAGAATAGGGGGACCACAGGCAGGCTTATAGGGGCACGGCAGCATTGCATAGTTCCCAAAATTTTGAAAATGAAAAAGCAAGAATGTAGCAGCAAAAATTTGCAGACACGCCCATCTTGTTGGTATGCACCCCCTTCAAAAAAGCCACACCCACTCCACCTAACTGCATAACGGCTTTGGAAGAAAACCGGTAGATGCCCTTTTAGCCAGGTAGAGCCCCCAAACCCGGTATGCCCCCTTACAGGCCCGGGAGATGCCCCCTTTAGCCAATAGATGCCCCCCCTGTAGCCAGGGGTGCCCCCCTTTGTTAGCCCGGAGGTGCCCCCCAGTTAGCCAGGTAGGTGCCCCCATTGTAGCCCCCGGAGGGCCCCCATCTGTTTTTCCGGTAGTGCCCCCCTTGTTTTCCAGGGAGAGTCCCCTCTGTTGCAGGTAGTGCCCCCTCTTTGCAGGGGAAAGTCCCCCTGTTGCCGGGGAGATGTCCCCCTTTGCCAGGTAGTGCCCCATCGTTACCAGGTAGGCCCCCCTTGTTTCCAGGTAGTGCCCCCCTTGTTAGCCCGGGATGCCCCCAAACTGTTTGCCAGGAGAGCCCCCTCTGTTCCCGGTGTGCCCCCTCTGTTGCCAGGTAGTGCCCCTTGTTGCCAGGTAGTGCCCCTCTGTTTAGCCCGGTAGTGCCCCCCCTCTGTTGCAGGTATTTCCCCCCTTTTGCCGGTGTGCCCCTTTTGTTGCCAGGGAGTGTCCCCTGTTGCCAGGTAGTGCCCCCCTCTGTTAGCCCGGGGGGCCCCCTGTTGCAGGGAGTGCCCCCTCTGTTGCAGGTAATGTCCCCCTGTTGCCGGTATGCCCCCTCTGTTGCCCGGAGGGCCCCTTTTTTTGCCAGGGAGTGTCCCCTCTGTTGCAGGTAGTGCCCCTCTGTTGCCCAGGTAGGGGCCCCCCCTGTTTCCCGGAAAATTTCCCTCTTGTTAGCCGGTAGGCCCCCCAAAAACTAATAAAAATCAAATATAAAATCCACTTTCCCACCAGGCTCCTGCAGCGTGGGCCCGCTCCTGCCCGATTCTTCAGGGGGCGCAGGGGAAGTGAGGCACCGGCGTCCCCCCCTGAGGGGGCCCCGGCGCACTTTCCCCCCGCGCCCTTTGACCTGTATTTCGCGCCACACCGGCGCCGTACATTACAGGGAGGGAGGGCGATCCCTCCGCCCCCCCTCAATGAACCCCGGGGGGGTGACGGCCCCTGCGGCCGTTCACCCCCCTTTTAGGAGCGGTTCCCCCCCCGGGGAAGAGTGGGACCCGCTACCTTTGGCCCCGGTTTAAATTTTAAAAGGGCCCCCGCCCCTACAGGCGGGGGGGAGGAATGCCAACTCCCCCGGGGGGGGCGGAGGGGGCCCCAAATAGCGGGACCCCCCCCCCAAAACGGGGGGGGAGTTGGCATGTATGAGCCCCCTTATGGGGGGCCCCAGGCAGGCATTATAGGGGCACAGACAGGGAATGGGGGCCACGGGAGTATATTTAGGGTCACATGCAGGATATGGGGGGACAGCAGCAATGGGGCCACAGGCAGGGATTTTTAGGGGGACAGGCGGTAAGGAGGCCACAGGAGGGATAGGGGCCCCAGGCAGTATATGGGGGCCCCGAAGGGTTTGGGGGGGCCCGGCAGGGAATGGGGCCAAGGCAGTATATGGGGCCACAGGCAGGGCTTAGGGGACGGAGTATTGGGGGGCCACAGGGAGGGGTAGGCTGCCAGCATGGTTGCTATAGTACAGACGTTTGATCTTTCTGATAAGCTGAAAGCATGGTTGCTATAGTACAACCTGGGGTTCATGCGCCTAATAGGAGCCAGTAAACACGCACCTAAAATTAAAAAATAAAAAAAAAAAAACGGGACTGAGGTGAGATAAATCGATGTAGTGAGACAACCCCTTTTAAAGGAGAAAATTAAACGGTTTTTAAATGCGCTGAATGAATGAAACCTGTAAAAACATCTGGGTCTGGAACCTTGCAAAATTTTTAATCGATGCCCCTAATCTAGGCGCATGCAAAATGAGCCCATAGCAAATCTTGCAAGTTTATTGTGGTCTACTTTAAGCGCATTCAAATGGGTCGTCCCTGGGGGATAAGCGCCAGTCTTGGTGTTACAGTTCTTTCTATAGAGAATAGGGCCCCAAAATTTTTTGGTGAAAAAATACACCAAAACAATGGCGTTTCGTATTGGGACATTCCCCCTAAGAACCCCGAATTTTTTTTCCCCTTTAAAATAGGTGAACGGGATGGACCCTGTCTTTTTTTTGGCCTTAAAAACCCTTGTAACATTGTAACTTTTCTAATGGGGATGGCTAGAAACGTCCGGGTATAGCGAATCCTCTGGGCCCACCGTGGGTGCAGATGGTAATACACCAGTGGGTAGCCAAAGCGCAGGGCTGGATAGCTGGACACTGGTGATGGATAAATGGATGGTGTAGCTGTAGTCAGGCGCAGGGCCCGGGGAAGGTAACAGAGATATTACAAAATGGAAAATTTCAGTAGGTAACTGAAAAACAGGGGGAAAACGGATCGCTGGACAGTGCAGGGTTTTAAATGCAAAAGTCACAGGAACAGGGAAAAAAGGGGGTTTAAATTCAGCAGTAGCTTCAGCAAACAGGGGTCTAGCTAAAAGGGGGGACACCAACAAACTGACACAGACACAGGGGGGAAATTTTCCCTTATGAGGGCAGAGGTCACAGGTCATGGGGGGGCCCCGTGACCTCTCTTTAAATACTCGTGCACTGCCGTGCACGCGCCCTAGGGGGTGCACACCCACAGTGCAGCAGCCAGAGCGGACGAGAGTGAGCAGGTGCGAGGACCAGTGAGTGGATGCTGTCGGCGCCGCTCTAGCGGAAACAGGAGCAGGGACAGGTTTGTAAAGGGATAGGAGCACGGACACGACCCCGGACCGAAAACGCGGGTTTTCGGGGTGTACCGTGACAATTATGTAACTATATATATATTTTTAAAATATTTATATATTATTCCCAAAGTAGCAGAAATGTTTTTTTTCCAAAAAATTCCTATGTCCCCTATGACTGTTTTACGTTCTTGTAGAGCTGCTCATTCTATTGTGTTGTGTTTCCAATGGGGACAGAGACCAGTGTTAATAAGAAGAACCTCTGTACAGCGCTGTAGAATATAATGATGATATGTCAATGAAAAAGAAAAAAAATAATTGCCACAAATGGGCAAAGGGTTGAAGGGGTTTTGCCCGGAAAGGGGTTCCTTACCTTTATTTGTCGAAGAGAGATTTCCTCATGCGAGTTACTGGGGAAGGGGGGGGGCGAGAAGGGGCAGGGGGCACGCAATGTTTACTCAAATAATTACATTACAAAAAGTGGATTTCTTACAAAAAAACACAGGGTCATTCACTGCTATTTCTCCTCGTCCCTTGCAAGCTCCCTTTTGTTCCCTGTCATCAGATAAGAAGTGCAGACAAAACAAGCGCCCGGGCCCGATCAGCCCTGTCAGTGTCCCCGTTTTGTTAATGAAACTGTCGGGAAAATAGGGCATGGGAAAAAAAAGCTTACTTCCCGAGGCTTACTTTTTTTGACACGATATTTTTGAAAAGTGATTAAATACCCATTTTGGAGGATCCCACGTCAACATTACATTGTGCCTTTAAAAATAGGAGGATCGGAGACTATAAAGATGGTAGGACAGGTCAGACAGTTTGGCCCAAAAACCCCCCCTTTTTCCCCCCGTTCCTGAACAACTATAGTACAATGAAAGATCCCCAATCCGGATCATATGCCCCCCGGGCACCCCAAAAAATGATTGTTCCCTGGGCCTATAATTTTTATTTCCTCTCAATCCCTGGGAAGCGTCAGTCCACAAGGAAGTGTTTCATCTTTTGTTCATGTATTTCTATGTGTGGTAATAATAATACAGCCACAAAGTCGACTTTCTCTCTGCTTTTAATTAGCCCAGAAATATTGTGAAAATGCAAAACTATTGCACAAAATAAATCTTCTATAAATGAGTGAAAGGATATTTCAGCCCAGGGTAATAAAAAACATTTTTTCGGGCTTTTCCCGTTTCCCGCAAACAGCTGGGGAG
>JAODAL010075091.1:0-14131 GCA_025379985.1 Phyllomedusa bahiana
GGTGTTAAGAGCTGGGATGGAGCAGTGCCTGGCGCCTGCACGAAGCTCCCGCCGCCTCCCGCATCGAGCGCCCAGCACCTGCAAGAATCCAAGCTACCGGCGCCCGCAAGCACCGAGCGGCTGGCGCCTGCACACAGCGCCCGCCGCCCGCACAGAGCACATGCAGCCCGGAGCAAGCGCTCACTGCCCACACTAAGCATTTGGAGCGCACTAAACGCTCTTGGGCTGGCAGGAGACTGGAGTGCAGCAATGCTGCGTAAAGCTGGCGGTGGGGTTTAACCCTTTAAACCCCTCCACCAGCTTCCCGCAGCATTGTGGCATTCTAGTCTCCTGCCAGCCTGAGAGTATATTCCGACTAGAAGTTGCACCCCTGTTTTCCCCCTGCTGATGTCTCTTTAATGTTCACTACTTTTCAGACGTAACCAATATGAAATAATAGGTGAAGCCTGACTAAGCTTTGAACAAAGAAAATATATCCTAAAATGCAACTATAGGTTTGAATGTGTACAAATATCTACAAAATGAATCTTAGTCATCCACAGTGCATGTACTTTATTTTAGGACACCCTACATATTATAGTTTACAATGGGTGTAGACGTTGTTAATTATCCTCAATTTTATTTTTCTTTGTTTTTCAAAAACAGAGAAGCAAACAACAGTACACCAAATACATATAAAAGGGTGCTAACAAGAGAATCGCCATCTAAGAGGATTTTTGTAAAAAATAGATGTCTGTAATACATATAGAAAATGTAAAGGATGTACATACCTCTATTTTGATCAATTGTGTAGAAGTTATATTAAAACAAGTTAGGGGGTTACATGGCGCATTTGCGGGGTGTATTTCAGGGAGTAATTGCGCTGCATTGCGCCCGTGTACGCCCCTGAAAATATGGTAAAATTATAGCACTTCTTGTGTGCTCTTATGTGAAAGCGTATTCTCCAGCACCTACTGAGTCACTTCATTCCAGCGCTTATGCGCCGAGAAAAGGGAGAGTGGATGGTGTCCGAACTGAAGCGCATTAGAAGTACGTGCTTTCCAGGATACCTGTGTGCACCACTATATGCCATGTGAACATTATGGAAAATCACATCCCATTAAGAAAAGAAAAAGTTTAGAAATTTAGTAACGGTTTTGTTTTTTGAATGTGGATGCATCTATTTTGTCCTCTTTACACAAAAAAGAGCCTGCTTTTTCCAGTTCCTTTAACCCTTTACCACCACAGCCAATTTTGACCTTCCTGACAGAGCCCATTTTTTTTTTTTAAATCTGACATGTGTCACTGTATGTGGGAATAACTTTTTGATACTTTTACCTAGCTATGTGATACGGAGACCGTTTTCTCGTGAAACACTGTATTTTAAGTCAGTAATAAATTTTGGTTCATATAATACTTGTTTCTTTGTGAAAAATTTCAAAATGCTGTGAATATCTTGAAAAATGTGCCATTTTTAAAGTTCAAAAATTTCTGCATGTAGGACAGATAGTAATATCAAACAAAATAGTCTATAACTAGTATCTATAATAAGTCTACTGTATGTTGGCATCATTTTTAAATGTCTTTATTTTAATTTGTTCTATGACATTAGGGGGCTTAACAATTTAGTAGTAATTTTTCAAATGTTCGAGAAATTTTGCAACACAGATTTTTTAGGAACCAGTCCAGTTCTGACATGGATTTGAGAGGCCTAGATGTTAGATACCCCCATAAATGACTCCACATAAGAAACTGCCACATTTAAAGTATTCAAAACAGTATTTAAGAAGTTTATTAACCCTCTAGTTGTTTCACAGCAAAGTGGAGGGAACATTTCAAAATTAAATTTTTTTGCAGATTTTCAATTTTTATCCATTACTCACCAGAACACAATAGATGTTATCAAGAAAATGCAACTTAATATTGATACCCCTAATTCTGCCATTTTTAGCAATATTCCATATGTGTTCCTAGTGCACAATTGAGTAACAAACTGGAAGAGATGGAGAAAAGGTTAGAACTTTCTAGTTTAACTTTGTACCATCTATAATTTGGCTTACTTTTACGCCAGAAACTGCTACAAAAATCTGGTGTATTTTTGGTCACATTAAAGCCACACCCTTTCTGCGAAACCACGCGCCTTTATACTATGTCACACCCCCTTTGTCGGACGAGGTGCAGAATTTCCTGGAACTGCCTAAAAACACATAGTAAATGTGGCGTAAAGCTTGGAAGACATTATTTTTGCCGCAAATTGAGCCAGAATTCTGGCACAACTTCCTTGATAAATCTGCCCAAATGTGATGTGGAAGAGTAAGGAGAAAGCACGGATGAAATCTTGCAGGTGGTTGTGTGATGAACAGACAAAAGAGCAGAATAGAACAACTTGTGAAGATCAGTGATTATGTGAGGGTAGGCATTGGGAGATTAATGCAGAGATGTATGGGTGGGAGAGCACTGTATGTCATTATTAATAGTTTAAACTGAACTATGGGTAGCCAGTGAAAAAAGACTGTCAGAGGGGAAAGGCAGGGGAGTAACAAGAAGCAGGATTAACCAGGAAACATAGTTCAGAATGGATTGAAGGGGAGCAAGAGTGTTAGATTGGAGGGGACAGGGAAGCTGTTTTGATGGAATAAGCAGGAGAGCATGAGGGTATGAACTAGCATTTGTGTAGAGGGTTAGTTAAGTAAGAAATATATTTAGAAAGATGTTTTTGAGGTGGATGCAACAGTAGGTGGTTAAAGGGGTTGTCTCACTACAAGGATTGTTTTTTATATTAAAGATCTTGCAAAAACAAGTCACTTTGCAATATATGTCCATTAACAGTGTCCTACCTATTCCAAGATATCCACTCTTGTATGAGCTGCATCAGCTCCTTAGGTCGCTATAGCTACATACCTGTTTGATCTATCCTGATAGGCTGCCAGCACTGGTTGCTATAGCTACAGACCTGTGGCTTCTACTGCAGCCTAGTGGAAGCCAGTAAACACACCCCTGAATTCAAAGTGAAACCAAGAAAACAGGACTGAAGTAAGATGAATCAATGTAGTGAGACAACCCCTTTAATGTCATTTTGAGTGCCATTTCATTTTCTTCTGCTTACTAGATCAGATGAGGCTACTGCTATGCTCCTGCCTCAAACAACGCTCTGGATGCTGCACATGGCCCGCTATTTAAGGCTACTTAAAGGGCATCTCCCCACTGGCTTGCTGAGTGCTGACAATTTGTTGGTGTGCTTCAGAGTGTTTAGTATTTTTCTGTTCTCCGGTTCTGACCTTTAGATTTTCTGACCATCTGATTTGTCTTTTGCCTTCCTGCCTTTGACTCAATGATGCAAGAACTTTACCTGCCCTGTCCTATTGCCTGTGAACGGACCTTGAGTGAACTCTGTCGGCCGTGACCCTTGGTTAGTTACCCAGCTACATTTTCTGTGTACCCCTCTAAAACTGCGCTTATTTGTCAGCTGCCACCGTAGGCAACAACATCAGCATAGCATCCTGGGAGTGCCCTGAAGAAAACACCACACATCCCTTGTACAACGGACTAAAAGGTGAAGACCAGGGGACTCCTTAGACTCTGTTACTCAATGTAGTTTTACTTAAAAGCTCACAGCTGACCCAGTTGAGCCACCACCTGACTTGTGATAGTGTAGTTAAGCGCAGGTGGAGTTATTGTATCATCAAGTCGCAGGGCAAAGGTCAGAATAGGCAGCAGACAAATCTGATGGTTAGGAACAAGCTAAAGTTCAGAACCAGAGAAAGGAATACAGAATAAAACTCAATGCGTTGTAAAACACACCAACAAAGTGGTAGTGATCCCAGGAAGGTGCCCTTTAAGTAGCCTCAGGTACCAAGCCAAAAGCAAGGAAGTCAGACACTAGGAAGTGGTGTGACATGCTCTTTAATTCACTGAGCTTCACCTCAAACGTGCCCTAGAAGAGAGCTGGCAGCCAGGTGTTCCACAGTTTTTTTTTTAGCATTGGGCCATGGAAATGGGGAGGGGGGCATGCAGTTCTACCATTTACTATGCGGGACGGTACAATTTCAATGACCCACTTTGTACTCACAATAGAATACAGAACTTTTCTAGTCACCGCAGGTGTATTTATAGGTGTAAAAACCACGTTTTATTATCCGTAGACAATTTAATTAGGTTTTGTTCACTTTGGCGCAGGCCATTTTGATTAAAAGACCCATCTTGTACAGATATTACCATACATAAATTTGCTAGCAATTGCAGGTGAAATTTATAGGTGAAAAAAACCACTTTTTTTTAATTAAAGTACAAAAATTTTAAATTAATTCTGGATTTTTTCCCCGGGGGCCAAGCCCAGCTTTTTTTCCAAAAACCCACCCTTGTACTTATATTACCATACAGAAATGTGTATTTAATTGCGGGTGTATTTCAAAAGGTGCAAAAACCACTTTTTTTTAAACCCAAATTTTACATTTCAAATAGGTTTTTTTTTACTTTGGTGCCCCATTTTTGTTTTTGGGAGCCACCTTGTATTTAAAATTTTTAAACAAAATTTGTTGTAGTTACTTTTGGGTGTTTTTAAAAATTGGTCCCCCCCAAAAACCCCCCTTTTTTTTTTCCGTGTAATTTTTTAAATGGGCTGTTTTTTGCAGTGGTGGGGCCTATTTTTTTTAAAATTTAAAAATTTTTTTGTACGAAAAATTCTGATAAAAAATTTTCCTAGCAACTGTTCTCGTTTGTCATTGTGCAAAAAAGGCAATTTCTATCTGTGTAACTTTTGAATATTTTTTTATTGCGCCGTTGATTTTTATTTTTGGCCCCACTTGTAGGGATGGGTTTGTTAAAAAAACTATCATTCCTAGTCCTACTGGGAGTTGAAAATTCCCGGGAAACTGAAGGAAAAAACACTGTTAAATTTTGTCTTAGGGTTTTTCTTCCACCAGACCGCTTTTTTTACAGGTTTTCCGTAGAAAAAAACTCATTTTAATCAAATTTGACTGTAGGAATTTAAAGGGGATTTAAGTTTTAGCTGTGATTTGCCGTTTTTTAAAAAAAAAATTTTTCAAAAACTTTTCCAAACCTTTTTTAAAATTTTTTAATTTTTTGAAATGGAGGGGAAAATGCAGGGGGGGTAACGACCCAAAGAGGGGGTAGGAAAAAGGAGGAAAGGGGTACGAGGGGAAGGGTGCCCCCTTCCAGTGTGGCGAAAAAAACCCCATCCCAGGGGATCGTTTTTTTGCGGACCGTTGGGGCCTGTCATGCTGGGTTTCAGGGCCCGGGAAAAAATCTCGTAACGAACAGCGTCCCCAAAACTTTTCTTTAGGGGTTAAGGAAAACCGGGCATCCGCATTTCTTACCTCCTATCCCCCCAGTCAGGGCCCCAAAAAATGTCGTAAACAGCATAATCAGCACCCCGCCCCAACTTTTAAGCAAAGGCCCACCCAAAAATTCAACTCGTGTCCCCAAAACCACTGTGGATAACCCATTTTCTGAAGCCCTCTTTATGACAAAATGCGGTTGGGTCAGAAGCATTTCCAAAAAACCAAGGGGCCCCAAAAGAGGTAATTTTGTCGCTCTAAACCCCCATTTATAATGCCATCAAGGGGAGAATTTTACCCGGGTTTCCAATGGGCCAAAAACCCCCGGGCGGTGGGGCAACGCCTTGCAGTGCCTCTTGCTTGTAGCCCGCGCTCCTGGATGCAGAATGTCAGGAGGGACCGATTTCACCTGTTTTGATAAAGATGATGACGACATTGCGGATCCCCAATGGTTTTTTTTCAGCAGAATTTTCTTGCGAGCGCTTTTAAACCCCTGGCGAGGGGGAAAAACGGGGGGGTTGTGTCCCGTACGGGGCCCCCCCTGAAAAAAAAGGGGAGGGCGGTCCCCAGAAGTCCGCTGAGTGAAATTTCCCCTACCACCATTCCCGCGGAAACAAACCCCCTTTCCCCCGCTTAACGCCGTCGAAAAGGTCCGGCCTCTCCAAACCTGGGGGGCCTTTTTTGAGCAAGCCTTGATTCACCCAGCGATTCATATTCCCCCCTTTTCCCAAAAGCATTTACTAGAGGGGAAGGAAAACTTAGGTTTTAAACCCCCACCAAAAATGCTATCACATGGGAGCGGGAAAGCATGAGTTGAAAAAGGAGGCCAACCCCTGCCGGGTTCCAAACCCCTGTCACCCCTCTGTCCCCCCGCCTCCCCCTCCTCCCACCACAAACGTTCCTCAGCTGCCCAAATTTTCTCAGGTCATGATCAGGGATCATTCCCCCCGCTTCAAACCTCCACCGCCCCCAGTACCAAAACACCACCCGAGACCCCCTCCAAATCTTTCCTTCCACCCGTTTGACGACCTGCATGCTGTAAAGCGGCCCGTTTTACCCGCCCCCTATTTTTCCCGGTTTTGGGGGCAGAAAAAAACACTTTAAACCCAAAACCCTCCCAAAGCCCAAAAACCTGAATGTCGGCCCTTGCCCGGGGTTTTTTGGGCCCTTGGAAATGTTTTCCTTTTTTTCCTTTGGGGGGACCGATTGGGTTCCGCCACGTAAAGGCCCTTGCCTGCCCCCAATACCAGGGTGCCGAGCAGGCAAACTTTGCCAGAAAAAACCGTCCCTGGGCCCCGGGCCCGCCCGTGTCATCTAAAATTTCAAAACGCTTTTTCGCATTTTTGTGTCCGGAAAAGTCCATTGGGCCACCGAACATGGGGAAGTAAGCAAGGGCCAAAGGGCCCCTATTTCTTTTGTGACAGCTTTACTTGGGGGGAAACGGGGGGATGTCTATTTTGGTGACGGTGGCTCTCAGGCTCCGCACGCTCTTTTAAAAAACCCCAAAGGGAAAGTTGCGGGGGCTTTCCCCCCAAAGGGCCTCTGGTGGCATCACGTGCCCCCGGAAACCAGGCTGTGTTGAAATTAAACTGTTTTTGGGGACCGTCCCCCCACACCCTTTGGAGCTGGGACGGCCTCCCAATGGGGAAAACCCACGTGGTGGGTGACAAGGGAACCCTTTTTCCAGGCAAGGTGGTGTGGGGATAACAGTCCCAAAAATTTCTGGCCGCTCTTAAGATCGGTTTGGCAGGAGCACACCCTTGCCTGCCACATTCATAAAACCTCGCCAAAAATTTTTAAAGCAAAAACCCCGGGGGCTGGGACTCCCTTTCTAAAAGAAGGCTCGGGGCCCTGATTCGCATTTCCCGCTTTCAAAACCTTTCTTCGCCGCCGGCTGCGTTGCAGCGTCACTCGCCTCCCCGACAACCGTCCCATTTTTGACGTGGCAAAAACGTTGGGGAAATTTTCCACTCCCCATGCTCCAAAAAATTTTTGGGCACAGGGGCAGTGCCATTACCAGTACAAAATTGACACTTTGGCCTGACAAGCAGGGTGGGGGAAACCTGGGGGTTTTTTTGAGCCACCGAGAGGGAGGCGGGTGAAAGAGCCTGCACCACCCTTTTGCCAGTTTGAAGAAGCCCCAAAAGGGTCAGGGGGAAAATGCCCTTGTAAACCATGAGAAATTGTGGTAAACTATTCGGGAAAACGATCTTGGGACACTCTAAAACATCGGGTTTCCACCAAAAGCAAACGGAGGAGGAGAACAGACACAGACCTTTTCTCTCCCCCCCGGAATCCACAAGGCCCGATTTTTTTCAAAATTTTTCGGTTTTTTCATTGGGCAGTGGTTCGGGTCCAGGACAAAGTGAAAAGGCGGTGCCTCAGCTCTCAGGGGTGCATCATCTGAGGCAAGTCGGGGCTGTGTTGAAGCTTTTGCCATAGGAAGAGAGGAGGGGGAAAGGGAGGAGGAGGAGGGGGGAAAGCGGGTTTATTTCGGACCCCAAACCCGTTCCCCCGACGTCCCTGCCGGGAAAAAGAGGGGTGCGAATTTAAAGGCGGGGGCAAGTTAAAGGAAGAACAGTTTGCTAGTGCCCCTCAACCCAGAGGCGGGGAAAAATAAAGGGCTCCATCCACATATAAAGTGTTGGATGCCCCCATTTCCCCCCAACTGACCCCCCTTTAAGGGGCCCATCAAAATGAACAACAGTTACTGGGTGGTCACCCCCCTTTGGAAACCCCCGGTACAAAAAAAAAACTCAGCATTTTCCCTTTCCCCACCCACCAAATAGAGAGTAAAATGCGGGAAAAGGGAAAACCTTTTTGTTTGGACAACTAGACATCGGTTTCGTCGGCTTCACGTTCTTAAAAATTAAATGGTGTAACAACTCAGCGGCGTAAACAGGAAAGTAAAATTGCCAAGTAGCCCAGCAGCACAGAAGGCAATGTGGCAAAAGCCAAATTTTGGGTGACCTCGGGAAATCTTTATTTACCACCTCACCAACGCATGAAAATCAGGGCACACCTCCTACACACAGAGACCACTTAATGTCATGGTGCCCCCGACTATTTTCCTTTCACAACCCGATTTTTTGGATTTTTTTTCTGGACCCAACCCGAATTTTTTGGGTATCCAAAATGGATGAATAGCCCAATTTCGTTTCGCCACCCATAGAGGTGTTGTCCGCCCAGCCCGCCCCGCGTTTATATCGACGGAAACCTTCACCCGGTCCTATTCAAAAAAATGTGGTTTTTAACAGACATTTGTTTTCACAATTGTCAAAAGTGGCTCAAGGGGGGGTGCGCTGTCCCAAAAACAGGAATAGGGAGGGCACTTTAAAAGGGGCACAAATTGCAAAAGACTTGTTTTTTCAAGATCTTTAACATAGGGCTATCCCAATCCCTGTAGTGGACCCCAATTTAATACAAATTTAAAAAAAAAGAAACAAAGGGCATTGGGGGGATTCCATCCTAAATTTTTAAAAAAAGTGTTTTCTAGAATTAAACTTCTAAAAAACTTTCATGTTCACAAAATAGCTTTATACAAATATTCCCCTGAATTGTACAAAGGGGGATACAGGGAAAACTTTTAAAAAATGCGGTTAAAACCCCGGACAGGTCTAGTCCCAAGTTTTCCCGTTTTAACTAAAAAAGGTGATTTAAAGACTCCTTTTTTTTTTCCCGGGGAGGGTTTTTTAAAAACTGTGGGTCATGCAGGTTTTTGGGGCTTTATGCTGTGGCCCAGGGCAGGTAAAGCCCAAAGTCCATTTAAAAATTTAAAAAGGTGGTTCAAAGACTCCCCTTTTTTTGGCATTTTTTAAACTTTGGGTCAAAAGGTTTTAAGGGGCATTTCTGTGTTCCAGGACAGGGGTTTGCAAAGTCCATTCCCAAATAAAAAAGAGGTTTCAAATAAAATGCCTTTTTTGGCACTTTTTAATTTGTGGGTCATTTCAGGGTTTTAAAATCATGCCTTGGGAAAAAAGACGGGATAGGAAAAATCCCTTTTATTTTTTTTCTTGGCTTTAAAAACCTAATGTGTTTTCCAAAAAGTACACAAACCATTTTTACTTTTTGTGGATGTTAATTCCAAACTTCTCCCCCGCCCTTTTTTGGGTGTAAAATGAATGTTGTTTTCCCCCCCATAACTTTTTAAGGGCATGGCCCAAAGAACTATTTTAAACGACCAAACTGAAAACGTCTTAAAAAAAGCCGATTAAAAACATCAACCCATTAAAGATAGTTTGACGTAATCCTCATCACTATTTCGACCCAAAGACAAACGCTGTAGAAAGAGGACCTCAATGAGAACTGTATACACAGATAATCAGGAAGATTTCTGGCACTGGGGGTCATGTGACAATGGGGCCTCAGTAAAAATCATGGCTTCCCGGGTTTTTATCAACTGCAGTGGGCTTTTGGGGGGTATTACCTTTTTGTAACTGGGGCAAAAACATAGCCCCGGGTTTAAAGGGAAAAATAGACAAAAACACAAAAAAAGTTATGTAAAAATGCCCCTTATAGGTCTTTTTCTGACCTTATTGGGGGGGTGCAATATGTAAAATAAAATAATTCAAATGAAAATGCAAACAAAAAATAGAATATAAAAAAACCACTAAATAGGGCCAAACCACAACTTTTAAACCCGCCCCAATTTTTTTTATATCACTATTTTAAAATGAACAAGATGGGAAAGGTTTACACAATTAAAAAGACTTTAATATAGGACCACTTTTTCTGTTTAAACCCCTTAAAGAAACCCCCCACCCCGGGTTTTTGACGGGGGCATTTCAGGGCCATTTCTTTTGCAGGAAAAGTCTTTTTGAAACCCGGCGCCGCTGTAGTTTTTTGGGGGGCAGGGCTTTTTCTTCCAGTCATGTTTTCCCCGCAGCCCCCTGCCAAACCCCGCTCCCAGTGTTTTTAAAAAACCCCTTTGGGTGGCCAAAGGTTCGGGGCCGAAGGGAAAAATCAAAGGGTTTTTCCCCCGCCTGTGGGGTGATCGGGACCCTGGGGACCCGGGAATTTGCCTGGGGAATGGCTGACATCAGCCAATTTGGGGAAACCAAAATTAGCCCCCGGCCTTTCTTGTAAGAAGCCAGCAATCAAGGGGGGGACACTGGCTGCCCTGATTGCTGTTCCCGTCAGACTGAACAAAATTGTAATGTATAAGCATTAATGGGGGCAAAATTTCCCCCCAAAAATTTCCTTTCCCTTTTCCTTCGCCGAATTTCTCGGCAAAAAAAAAAATCTTCTTTCCGAATTATTTTGGCACAATCACTTTAAAAAACTTTTTTTTTTCCAGGCTGCACAAGCCTGAAAGGGTCCCTGTAGAACGTTGTGCCATGCTTAAAAATGCAGGGGGGGAAAGTTTTGGGTTTTTGGCTTAAATTACAATTTTGTGTTTTAGTATCCCCAAAACAAAAATTAACTGGCTGGGGGCTTTTTAGAATCGCTTCACTAAAAAATTTCCCCTTTGACAAAAAAGGGGGGGCAAACTGACCAAAAAACTGAAGCGGGAATTTTCCTGATAAATTAATGCCAGGAAAGCGGGAAAAAAACAAGCTAAAGACCCTCGGTGGCAACATTAGTGACAGGGGAGGGGAGGTAAAAGGGCCAAAGCCACACACAGGGAAGGTCAAACAGTGGAAACAATGACATTTTTGGGGGGTGGAAAAAAACAGGAATAAAAGGTCACAAAAAAGGGGGGGCCCCAAGACACCGGGGTGGGGAGGTCACGGCAGCAGAAAACCCAAATGAGGCAAACATGGCACAATGACACAGTTTTGGGGTCACGGCAGCAGCCAAACAGCGGGAAAAGAGGTCAGGCATTTGGCACAAGACATTCGGGAGGGGGAAAAAACGGGAGTAGGCCACAAGGGGGAAAAAGACACAGTG
This sequence comes from Phyllomedusa bahiana, assembly GCA_025379985.1. NCBI lineage: Eukaryota > Metazoa > Chordata > Amphibia > Anura > Hylidae > Phyllomedusa > Phyllomedusa bahiana. Next base: position 11,166 of record JAODAL010075091.1, read on the forward strand.
TGGGGGGAAAAACGGCAGAAACCACAGCAGCACCCATGAGGTCAGACATGCACAATGACACAGTGGGAATAAACGGCAGCAGCCCAGCACAGCATGAGGTCAGCCCATTTGGCACAAGGGCCCTTGGGGAGGTGGCAAAAAGGGAGTACCCACAGAGTGGGACAATGACACAGTTGGGTCATGGCAGTAGCCACATCGGGCAAAAAGGGGTTCAACAGGGGCACCAATGACAGAAGGGGGAGGTGGGGGGCCCAATACCAGCCCCTTGGTAAAGAGGGGTTGGGGGCCAGATGGAAAACTGTCAGCAGATGTGGGGCCCATCGGGCTTTTGGGGGATCAAATAGTGGGGGGGGGGGGGCCGGTTATTTTGGGGAACCCAGACTCATTTCTCACATTTTTGGGTGGGGCGCCCTTTGGCGGGAATGTAGCCTGACCCAAGGCATTGGTGGTGGAAATCCTGGCCGATCCACCCTTTGTTTTCATCTTGAAAAAAGGCCCAGTCTTTCCCCCTTTTTTCCCGGGGGACAACGGGTTCCCCTTTGGGGGTAACAAGGCCCCCCCCGCCGCACTGAACACCCGCTCTGATGCCACACCCCGGGCCCCGGGCAGGCCCAGCTTTTTCCACTGAAAACCCCTGGGCAAGTTGCGGCCAAAACACCCCATTTTTTTTTGGTCCCCAGTAGCCCCACCCGGTTAATCTAACGGGGGGTGGCAGAGGGGCTGTCCAATTGGGCCCCACCACCTGTTGGTTCGGGGACTGCCCCCAGTCCTGCGCGCTGGCGATTTACCCCCCCCTCACAAGGCGGTGAAGGGAAGCTGCTCATCTTTGACCCCCAAAACGTGGGTTTAAACTCCCTGAGGGCTTTTACTGCTCCTCCCCCCCCATTTTCCCCCCCAGCACCGGGCAGTAGTACGTGAGCCTGAGGAACCCCCCGGACGGACCTTCAGAAGGACATGCCACAATGCACGGCCCAAACTAAATTACGGACGATTTCCCTATAGTATTTGAGTTTGTCCTCCCTTTTCAATAGCGGGGAAAAAAAGGCCCCCATTTTAAACCGGGTTAGCAGGGTCCAATAGGGGTGGAGAGCCAGAAGTCACCCCCTGCCCCATGGGTGACTTTTTCGGGGTCACTACCCGGGAAATAAGCATTCTTTTGGGGCCCCTCTGCACAAGTGACCCGAGGGGGGGTCCCTGCCTCCTTTCCACTTTAAAATCCACGGGTTTTGAGGGTCATCGGCCCCCGTCTTCCTCATCTCCATCCACCTCCTCCCGCGCTTTCCGCTCCTCCTCTCTTTTCACCTGGGTTTGAAAAACCACTCATTTCCCATCCCAAAGCTTTTGCCCAATGTCCTCCTCCCCCCCTCCCCCCCAATTTTATCCCCCAAACCGGGCTCCTGTGCCACAAATGTAGTCCCCCACGTCTCCAGTTCCCCTCCCAGACAGATTTTTTTTTAGCATCTGTTTTCCCGGACGAAGCAGTGGAATACGTTTTTCACCCGTAGTCCTGGCACTGGGCAAATAAAATCGCCTTCCCCCGAATGGCCTCAACAAACGGCAGGCTTTAAAGCATTACTGGGCCCCCGGGCTGACAACAAAGTTACACAGGCAGTACTTTTATTCTCCGGGTCTTTAAAAAAATCGTTAATTGGCCCCTTTCTCTTTCATAAAAGGCGGTCCAACATGTTCACTGGAATTTTAAAAGGGTTTGGAAAAAATCGCATTTTCCCGAGTGTTTTTGGGGATGGGGCCGGTTCTTTCCCCCTGGGAAAATCGAGGAGGGGTTTTTCCCGGTTTGTACTAATGGTTTAAAATTCTTTCACAGTTTCCCTGGCCATTTTCAGAATTTCCCGAAAACGGGGGAAACTTTAGGAACCTTTTTTACAACCAGATTGAACACATGCGCAACAGGGGGCATGGGGCCATCCCTCCCGGTGCAGCGCGGGCCCATGGTTTTTCCCCCCATTTGTCCGTCACCAAAGGTTCCGATTTGGGAGTTGGGACGGGAAAGCCACATATCGATTTCCCTTCTGCAAAGCGGAGCATTTCCTCCCCCCCGTGTTACTTCGTTTGCCGAGGCCCAAACCGGTTAAAACTGGTTTTTAAAACCCCTGGGGCCCTACCCCATGTGTAAAATGGAGCAGTACTTGGGGGAGGCTGAGATGGTGGGGGGTGAGGGGGACTTTGGCGCAGGAAAGCAGGGTTTTCCAAAAGGGAGGGGAAAGGGGGGTGTCCCCTGCCAAAATGTTGGTGTGCCGGGGGCCCGGGAACATTTCACCCATTTGGGCCCCAAAAGGAAAATGTTTCTGGCCCTGACCGTTTTTTACCCTCCAGAAAATCCCACTGCCGTGCAAACCTTGGAACAAACCGTAAGCTTTAAAGGGTGGGCCCCCCTTCGTTCTTTCAAATTTAATGAGGTCTGGTACTTTCCTTTTTTTGGGGAAAAAAAATTTCGGCTTGGGAAAACCCCCATCCGGCTCGGGGAAAAAGCCATTAGTTCTCTAAAGTGCGATCCACCCTTTGGGAAAAGGGGGGGACTTTTCAAATACCAACAACTTGGACGGGGCAAGGGCAGCTGCTGCCCCCTTAGGATGGTTTGGGGCGCATACTGTTTTCCCCTTTGCAATCGCCTCGCTGAACAACTTCTTTGGGGCCCTGATTGCGAAAGGAAACAGGAGCATCCCGGGCCGGGAATGATGTCAAAAGAGAAAACCCCTTTTGCAGAGGTTGGGGGAGTCTTTACTGTCTGCAATGGCCTGCTCCACTGGGCGCGCTGCTGCTCTTTTGCTGCGGGGGCAGGAAGGGGCCACCACAACTTAGCCCACGTTTCCCCCCCGGCCCTCGGGGTGGGGAAACCCGCATTGTTTACCCCAGGGGCCGGTTTGGCCCAACCCTTAGCTCCCGGCCAAAAAGCTTCACATTCCCGCTTAAAAGATTTTACTATAAACCCCTAAATTTGGTCCCCC
>JAODAL010075092.1:0-14131 GCA_025379985.1 Phyllomedusa bahiana
AAAAGAGAAAAAAAGTTAAAGGCAAATAAATAAAAAATATTTAAACAAATTTAAAAAAAAAAAAAACCCACAAAACCTCTAATTCCCCAATAAAAAAGCAAAGCACTTTGTTCAAATAAAAAAGGCCCCGATAATTGTTTGGCCCGGGCGAACAAAAACCATTCTACGATGTATTTAACGTACAAAAGACCCGTTCAGGCTGAGGGTGGTTCTGCAGCTTTTGGCTCCCCCCTTCCTCTTCAGGCCGGCCATTTTTACAGTTTTTCCCGGGTCCCACTTCCTCTCAGGCTGGCGCAGTTCTACAGCTTTTAGGCTCCACTTCCTTCAGGCGTGGCAGTTCTCAGCTTCAGGCCCCACTTCCCTTCAGGCGGGGGCAGTTCTACACTTCAGGCCCCAATTTTCCCCTTCAGGGTTTGGGGGAGTTCTACACTTCAGGCTCCCCTTCCGGTCAGCTGTGGGGAGTTTCACAGCTTCATGCTCCCACTTCCTCTTCAGGCTGTGGGCAGTTTTACAGCTTTAGGCCCCACTTCTCTTCCCGGGGTGTTGGCAGTTCTACACTTCACCCCACTTCCGGCAGGGCCGGGCAGTTCTAAAAAGCTTCAGGGTCCCCTTCCCTTCAGGGTGTGGGCATTTTCACAGTTTCCCCGCTCCCACCCCTTCCTCCTTTGGCTGTGGGCATTCTACAGCTTAGGCCCCACTTCCTGCGGCTTGGGCAGTTAAAACTTTTATCTCCCCCCTTCCCCTTACAGGCTTGGGCAGTTCTACAGCTTCAGGCTCCCACTTCCTGTCAGCCTGGGCAGTTCTACAGTTTCCGGCTCCCACTTTCCCTTCAGGGTTGGGCAGTTCAAAAGTTTCCGGCTCCCCCTTCCTCTTCAGGCTCTGGCAGTTCTACAGTTTTCCGCTCCCACTTCCCTTCAGGGTTGGGCAGTTCACAGTTTCCGGTCCCACTTCCTCTTCAGGGTGTGGGCAGTTCACAGTTTTTCCCGGTCCCACTTTCCCCTTTTAGGGTGGGCATTTCTACGTTTCCGGCTCCCACTTCCTCTCAGGCCCGTGGGGAGTTCTACAGTTTTTTCCGGCTCCCACTTCCTCTTCAGACTGTGGGGAGTTCTACATTTCCAGCCCCACTTTTTGTTTAGGCTGCGGCGGTTCTGCAGCTTCCAGGGCCCCACCCCTTTCCCTTCAGGTCTGGGCATTTTTTACAGCTTCAGGGCCCCCCTTCCCCCCCTTTAGTTTTGGGGAGTTCAAGTTTCCGGTCCCACTTTCCCCTTCAGGCTGTGGGCAGTTCTACATTTCCCCCCTCCCACTTCCTTTCACGTGGGCAGTTCTACAGTTTCCGGGTCCCACTTCCTCTTTTCAAAATGGGGCTTCTAAAAATTTTTTCCCTCTCCCACTTTCTGTTCAGGCTGCGGCGGTTTGCAGCTTCAGGCTCCCACTTTCCCCTTCAGCTGTGGGGTTCCAGTTCAGGGTCCCCCTTCCTCTTCAGGCTGTGGGCAGTTCTACAGTTTCCGGCTCCCGCTTCCTCTTCAGGCTGCGGGTGGTTCTACAGCAGTGACTGACATCTCAGCTCTGCTAGCTCCTATTCTTGTTAAAAGGACATTGATGACAGAAGGCACTCTAAAATAACTTCTTCCAGCACCAGAAAACAAATAATGAAGTAAAATAATATAATAAACTTTATTTACATAGGGCCACACGTATGAAAACTGTCTAGATCTAAGACTTTCTTTGTTGTCCATAGCAACCGATCAGTCCCCCTTTTCTATTCATATAGTGCTCTGTAAAAATAAAAGGGACATTTTGATTGGGTGCTTTGGGCAACAAAGAAAACAGTTTTCATAATTCCCCCCCAAATGTTAAAAATGAAGTTTTCGTCGTCTGACCCCTTCAAGCATCACGGCACAGAGTGATGCTAGAGCTACGATAGGCACCATAAAAACCAAGCCATGACCATTGAACTCAGAAAGAAAACCCGATAACTGACAGCTGAAACAACCTGTCACTGCACAATTGCAGGAATCTTAACCAAGGTACACCTGAAAGTTGTTAAACATAATTATGAAAGAAAGAAAAATTCCTTTGGAACATAGCACGAGCAAATCAATCGCTATTCCAGGATATACTAAGCAACAATACTGTGTCTGCAGCATATCATGTCATATCAATGTAACAATGTGAATGAATGACCAGTGACATTCATTTTGATGACACAAATAGAAACATCTTGGAAATAACCTGACAAAATAATACAGTGCCTCAATACAAATATGTAAATTAAAAAAAAAACCTGCAACTACAAAAACATAAAAAAAAATCACAATAACGCAAATAAACTTTGTGTGTAAATGTGACTGAAATAACACAAGCACCAAATACAAATGTGTGATAATGAAAAATCAAATTACTGAAGAATATTGAAAACTAGTAAAAAAAATTAGCTAAAAAATATCCACATTACAAAACCCATATGCGCCAGATTAAAGGGGTTTTGCCAAGAATTGATTTCCTCACCTTACAGGCTGAACGTCCTCTTGGCCTTTTAAAAAAAGGGTGTTGGTTTCTGTGTTTAAAAAAAAAGTACATCCTCTGTGAATCCACTCCACCCCCCATGCACGCTCCCAGGTTTGATTTTCGTCTCGTAGTTGAGCAAACATTTTTTTGGGCAAAACCACAAGGAGAAACGTATTTGTACAAGCTCTACAGGTTTTGTTTTCTCCCCTTATTCGTCAGGAGAGAAATAAGCCCCAAGCAGGAAACATTCAGGAACTACTGCAGGGGGGGGGGGGGAGGGAGGAGGGCTCAGCAGGGAGACTCGATAATTACATTACAACCACAGATTCTCTATACACAAAACACAGGGCTTTGTTTTCCCCCCCCTCTCTTCAAAGCTTGTTCATGTTCCTACTCAGATAAGAAGGCAAGCAACGCAATCGTTTTCCAGATCAGCTCCCGGTCGTTTGCAAAATAAACAGTCAGGAAACAAGGGCATGTAAAAAAAGGCTGCAGCTCTCACAGGCTACCTTTTTTTTTTTTTTTTTAATTCAAAATAATTTTAAAAAATATTAAATACCCCCTTTTTTGGGATCCCCCCCGTCAACATTACATTTTGGGAAAACCCCCTTTAAAAATAACTCAAAAAAAAATAAGGGAACATATTTTTTTCCTATCCACAAACAGATGGGGAAAAATGCAAAAATTTCCGATGGAAAAATATATAAAAATAAACAAAATGTAAAACCCCAAAAAAATAAAAATAAAAAACGCTGCAGTACCACATACACCAAAGGTGCAAAAAAACCGTAAAAATTTTAAAAAGGTCAGAGATGGGACCATATTCTTCAACATTTAAGGGGACATTAAAGAAAAGCAAGATATCGGGGTTTTTTTTTCAGCCCAAAAATCAGACACGGCCTTTTTATCCCCCCCATTTTTTAAATCTCCTTCACCCTTTTCCCGGCGCATTACATAGCTCGAGGGACTTTGTAATGTGCCCGATCCGAGGGCTGGGGGCGGGAGGCGGGGGCACTAAACCATACGAAACAAAATATTTGTTCTTCGCGTGGCCCTTTTTTTTTTTTTGGGGCGCATTACGCTGGAACAATAAACACTTTAAGGGTTTTAAACCTGACCAAACTGCGCCCAGTGCTAGAAAGGCCTATTTAAGACCCGCAGAAACAGGTTCATACAGGGCCCGGGCCCCAAGGCATTTTTGGTGCCCTAGGCAAGTAAAAAAAGCCAAAAAAGGAAAACCCCCACCGCCCCCCCCCCCCCAAAAAATCCCCCCCCCTAATTCATCCACCCCTGCGCCAGGGCCGTCACAATTTTCTGCACATTCCACATAGATCCAGTCCATCTCCTCAGCTCATGCACAATGACAAATTTGCATTTTCAAAACGCCCCCCTCGTATGACAGTGAAATACATTACAAATAACAGCCCAAATAATCCCCATACATGGAGCAAATCTACCAGCGAATGTTGTTACTAAAACCCTCCTAAAACCAAGACCCTAAACTTTACTACTTAAGGCCAAATAACCTCCCCCCTGCCCAAACGAAACCCCCCACATTACTTTCAGCTGTACACAGGTTTCTGATTACTATACCACCGCCATACGTGCCCATAATGGGATCTATTTAAAAAGTAGACGTCTGCAAAATTAAGTATTACCTGCAGTTACTTTAGTGACTCACGGGAGAGTCTTTTCGATCACGCGTTCACCTTCCCCTTTTCTTCTCCACCCGGGTTCAACCCTTCAGCTGAGCTCCCGCCAATACTCGCCCTGGAGTTTTGGACAAAATACTTAGAATCCCACATTTCCAGTAACCCTTAATTATATATATAGGTCCCTGCATTAGACAGTAATAGAATGCCCCCCCGTCAGCAGGTATTAGATATTTTCCCCTTAGACAGGGAGGTAATAAAATATAGAGGGCCCCAGAAGTATATAAAATAGGGGGGACTCAGGCAGGGATATAGATATAGGGGCCTCAGGCGCATATAGGGGGATCAGGCGGCATTGGGGGCACACAGGCAGGGTATGGGGGGACACAGGCGGCATATGGGGACACAAGGGAGCAATGGGGGCCCCCAGGCGGATATGGGGCTCAGAGGGAATAGGGGGACAGGCAGGGGTATAGGGGCACAGGAAGGGGGTATAGGGCACAGCAGGCGTTAGGGGCCCAGGCAGGCGTATAGGGGCCAGGCAGGCGTATAGGGCTCAGGAGGCGTATAGGGGCCCAGGGAGGGGGATAGGGGCCAAAGGCACGTTAGGGGGACGGCAGGCATATGGGGCCCCCAGGCAGGGATTAGGGGCACAGGCAGGGTTTAAAAGGGGCCCCAGGAGGGAATAGGGGCAAGGCAGGGATATAGGGGGACAGGCGGATATGGGGCCACGGCAGGCGTATAGGGGCACGGCAGTAAAAAAATAACATTAATACCCCCTACCCCTTTTTCCCCGGGCCGCGCGCCCCTTTTTGTCCTTTCTTTACCGGCCGCGGGGGCTCCCCGGGGCCCTGGGGGGGCACGGGCCTTGGGCACCTGTGCCCCGAGGAAGGCAGGTCGCGATGACACACTCATCACGCGCGCCCGCTGAGCCCCCACGGGGCCGGGCCGGGCCTCAGCGCTTTTTGAGGCCCCCAGCCCCCTGTGTCGGCCCCGGCTTTCCAGAGGCCAGCATTCCGGGGACGGGGCCAACAGCTGCTGCAGGGAGCGCTCGCCCCTTTTGTGACAGAAGCCCCCAGTTGTAGTCCCACGACGCCATAAGCTAAAGGGCCACGGGCCCAGGCCCATTGCAGCGGCCCGGGGCCCGGAGGTCGGGGGCCCTGACTGCACCCTTTTGGGACAGGCAGAGGTAGGCGCCCTAGGCGTCCCTACCTCTGCCCACCCACGTCCCGGCCCTGGGTTCATAAATCCCCGGGGCATTTTATCCGTTATTGGCGCTGAAATTTTACATTTGCACTCAAATTTCTCTGTCGCCTAGGTTAAAAAGTGTTTTATATGCATGCAGTTTTGCTCGGTGATACGGGAAGGGGTGTCAGATCTAATGTTGGGACTTTGGAATATTGGTAGCCCCCCCAATTGAATGAAGGCATCATCAATTGGTTCAAGCCAGCATGGTGCATCCACGTAACGTAAAAATTTGGAACCCTTTAAAGCCTTATCTACAGAAATTTGTAATACTAACCCCCTCCTCATGATAGAGGCGTGAGGGGTTGTTTTTTCAGTTTTTTTTGCATTTGAGAAAGCCCCTGTATATATTGTGGCTTTTCTGCACGGTGAAAAATTTATTACCAATTTTTTTTTTTTTTACAGCCATCACCACTCTATTGGATGGGTGTGAGAGCAACTTTCATTAGGGGCGCACCTGTTACTTTTCTCCCGTACACGGGGCTGTTTTTTCCCTCCTTCTGGGAATGGTTTATTGACCAGTCCTTTCTGTAAGTGCGGCCTGTGTCTGTTTTTTTTTTAAGTAAAAAATCCCCCTTTTTTTCTATTTTTTTTTTGTAAATTCTAGAAAGGCTACTGTAGGGACTGGAAAGACATGAGGACCCTTGACGTGCATTGTGACAACTAACTTCAATTTTTGGGGCCCTGTACAAATATGAAAGGGGCCCCCCTTAAAAGGGGATTTTTTTGCGCAAAGGGGTTTTCCCCCCGACCCGGCCCCGGTACATACCCCTCCCCCCCCCAATAGCCCCCCTGATTGGGCTTGTGAGGTAAAAACCCCAAATAAATTTTATTTTTAATTTTTTCAGAAAATTTTTCCAAACCGGGCAGGGGGAAATTTGGTTTTGGTACTTAAAATTTTAATGAAAAAAATTTCCCGGGGGGAGCCTAAAGGGGGGAGACGAAAGCCGCCCCCAAACGAAGTCTGCATATCACAAAAAAAGGGAAAGGATCGAAAAAAGCCCCTTTTTAAAGAACAAACCCTCTTTTCTTTCCCCTTTTCTTGGAAAGAAAAAGGTTAATACCACCATTTTAAAACCCTGTAACAGCCTTCGGTTTTTCCCTCGTCATCAGAGGGGTTTGGCAAAACCAATTTCTTCGCCTAACAAAACCCCTGAAACAGTGTTGAGGACGTACTCCAGCTAAATTTTTTACTTTTTTAAAAAATTCAGTGACCAAACAAAATTTAGGGTGGTTACATTAAAAGGGGGTTTTAGCTTCTCACTCCTTTTTCCTAATTTCCTTTTTGATATGCAAAATTTTCTTTTGTTAGTGCAAAAAGGCAACTCAAAACTCCCCAGTTATATTGCTCTCCCAAGGGAAAGCTTCCTTTTGAGCAATCATTCCCCCACCAAAGCAGCATCACCTGCTCTGTACGACAGGGGGAAACACCCCGAAAACCGTCCAGATGGGTGATGTGGCTTGGCTAAATATCCATTTTGCTTTCCAAAGACCCGTGGGTCAAAAGCAAATTGAGGATTTTGTCACATCCCAAAAAAGGGGGTTGGGTTTTTCACCCTTTCCCATAATGTCTTTGATATTGGAGTTGCTTTTCAGTCCCCCCAATCGAATGGTAAGGACATCATAAATTGGAAACCAGCTTAGTACCAAAAGTGGTGTGGGGGCTATAAAAGGGACAAAATTAGTTACAGCCCAGGCACAAATTTTTAGCTAACCACTGCAAAGTAAAAAAACATAATGGGGACCATAAAAAAGGAGGCTAAAATTTTTTGGGGGGACACAATAGGTGCCACTTGGGACTCAGGCCCTTGGCTCAAAGGGGAACCAAGGGGTTTCCCTACCTGGCCTGGCAACCAAAGGGAAATATCCCATATTTTTTTTCCCGGATCCGCACAAAAATGGCATTTACCCTGTGTGGTTTTTTAAAGGGGTTGTCTCGCTACAAAGATTACTTTCAACTGTTGGGGGCACTAAATAAAAAATGTTTTCCAAATTATTACGTTTTACTTTTTTTGTTAGGAGCTACAACTGATTTTTACACATTTTTGTGCTCCCTGGGTTCCCCCCAACCGGACCCCCCCCTCGCTTTTTTTCTATCATAGCAGGAAGTGAAGTCTCCACACCCACCTGGGTTGAAACTTGTTTTTAATCCCTTTATACAAAAAACCAGATTATGCTGTTTACTTTATCTCAGAAGCTTCTCTGTCCGACAAGGGGATTTTATCTAATTAGCAGAAGTTGAATACACGGGGCCATAAGCTAATTTACAGACAACTTTACCAGGAAGTTACAGAGCAAAGCACATTTTGATCCTATAAAAATTGAATAACAACCCCCTTTAAAGGGGGGTTTTTGGGAAGTGTGGTCACTAACAATATGAATAATAGGGACGGGTAATAATTTGTCCACTTAGACCTGAAAGACTGCATTTTACTTTCACACTGATTTACATTACAAAGTATTTTAGGACAAGTACTCTAGGTCGAAACTAACCCGTCGTTTTATGTTGGTGTTTCCCCATTTTAAGGACCCTAGCAAAACCCAGGGCAGGATTTTTAGTGAAGCGCCATCAGGAAGTGAAGTTGCCCAAGACCGGTCCTGAGACGACCTGAGACTGGTGATAAATTGGAGTCTAGTCTGGGATCAGAATTCTATTTTCATATGGTCTCATAATTAAGGGTCTATGGTTTTGTAATTAAAGCGGCTTTCTCATTGGTCTGTTTCACACAGTCTGCTTTTCACTGCCAGCTTTAGGCTCCGACCTCCTGTTCAGGCTGTGGAGGATTCTGAAGTTTCAGGCTCCCACTTCCTGTTCAGGTTGTGTGTGGTTCTGAAGCTTCAGGTTCCCACTTCCTGTTTAGGCTGTGGGTGGTTCTGCAGCTTCAGGCTCCCACTTCCTGCTCAGGCTGTGGTTGGTTCTACAAATTCAGGTTCCCACTTCCTGTTTAGGCTGTGGGTGGTTCTGCAGCTTCAGGCTCCCACTTACTGTTCAGGTTGTTTTGTGGTTCTGAAGCTTCAGGTTCCAACTTCCTGTTTAGGGTGGGTGGGTTCTGCAGCTTCAGGCTCCCACTTCCTGTTCAGGCTGTGGGTGTTCTGAAGCTTCAGGTTCCCACTTCCTGTTTAGGCTGTGGGTGGTTCTGCAGCTTCAGGCTCCCACTTCCTGTTCAGGCTTGTGGTGGTTCTGAAGCTTCAGGTTCCCACTTTCTGTTTAGGCTGTGGGTGGTTCTGCAGCTTCAGGTTCCCAGTTCCTCTTCAGGCTGCGGGTGGTTCTACAGTAGAGACTGACATTTCAGCTCTGCTAGCTCCTATTCTTATTATAAAGACATTGATGACAGAAGGCACATCCAAGCTAGAGGTTAAGTTATAAATGAAGCATCATTTTTGTAGTATCCGTTTGGGGCCCCCGCGCAAATTAACAAAAAAAATAGGGCCGTGAATGGGGGAAGATAGAAACTGGTAAAGTTGTTGGGCCCAAAAGTGAAAAATCACTAACTACGTGAGGGTACTCATAGATACTACAAATGGAAAAGATTACTGTAAGGGAACCTATAGATACTACTGGGGAAAGACACACTTGGGAAAAACTCTATGATACACTGCGAATGACACTACGGGGATACATATGATACAATGGGGAGATGACACTCTGGAGGATAGCTCATAGATACTACTGCGAGATGACACTACGTGAGGATAGCCCAAGCATACAAGGAGATACAACTGTAGGGTAGCTCTATAATCACTGTGAATACACCACTGTGAGGTAGCTCTATAATCAATGGTGAGTGACATACGGGGAAGCCTATAGATACACGGGAGTGACACCACTGTGAGGGTAGCACTATGATACACTGGGGAAATGACACTACTGTGGGATAGCACTATGATAATTTGGTGAAAAGACACTTTCTGTAGGGTAACTATGTACATGGGGAGATGACACATGTGGGGAAACCCAAAGATACTAGGTGAAATGACACTACTGTGAGGAAACACTAAGAACTATTGGTGAAATGACACTACTGTGAGGATAGCACTATAGATACTACTGGTGAGATGACACTACTGTGAGGATAGCTCTATAGACACTGCTGCTGAGATGACACTACTGTGAGGATAGCTCTATAGATGCTACTGGTGAGATGACACTACTGTGAGGATAGCCATAGAACTACTGGGAATGACACTAAATGTGAGGATAGCACTATAGATATACTGGTGAGATGACACTACTGTGAGGTAATCTATAGATACTACGGTGAGATGACAAACATGTGAGGATAGCGCTAATAGAAGCTACTGGGGAAATGACATACTGTGAGGATAGCTCTATAGATACACAAGTGAGATGACACTACTGTGAGATAGCACTATAGATACTATGGTGAGATGACACCACTGTGAGGATGGGACTATAGATTTTCTACTGGTGAAATGACACTACTGTGAGGATAGCACTATAGATACTACTGGTGAGATGACACCACTGTGAAAGGATAGCACTATAGATACTACTGGTGATGGGCACTACTGTGAGGATAGCTCTATAGATACTACAGGTGAGATGACAACCCAAAGTGAGGATAGCACTATAGATACTAAATGGTGAAATGACACTACGTGAGGATAGCTCTATAGATACTACATGGTGAAATGACACTACTGTGAGGATAGCACTATAGATACTACTGGTGAAATGACACATACTGTGAGGATAGCACTAATATACTACTGGTGAGATGACACCACTGTGAGGGTTTCACTATAGATCACTGGTGAGATGAAAACTACTGTGAGGATAGCTCTTTGGATACTACAGGTGAGATGACAACAATGGAGGGATAGCCTATTAGATACTACTGGTGAGATGACACTACTGTGAGGGTAGCTCTATAGATAAATACTGGTGAAATGACACTACTGTGAGGATAGCACTATAGATACACTGGTGAGATGAACCACTGTGAGATAGCACTATAGATACTACTGGTGAAATGACACTACTGTGAGGAAGCACATAATACTACTGGTGAGATGAACCACTGTGAGGATATCTCTATAGACACTACTGGTGAAATGAAAACTACTGTGGGGAAAGCACTATAGATACTACTGGTGAAATGACACTACTGTGAGGATAGCACTATAGATACTACTGGTGAGATGATGCTACTGTGAGGATAGCACTATAGATACTACTGGTGAGATGACACTACTGTGAGGATAGCACTATAGATACTACTGGTGAAATGACACTACTGTGAGGATATAACTATAGATTACAAATGGTGAGATGACACCACTGTGAGGAAAACACTAATAGATACAAATGGTTAAATGACACTACTGTTTAGGATAGCACTATATATACAACTGGGGAGATGATGCTACTGTGAGGATAGCACTATAGATACTACTGGGGAGATGACACTACTGTGAAACTTATAGATCTACTGGGGAGATGACACTACTGTGAGGGGTACTCTATAGATATACGGTGAATGATGACGTGAGGATAGCACTTAGAAACAACTGGGGAGATCATCTACTGTGAGGATCACTATAAATACAATGGGAGATGACACACGTGAGGATAGCTCTATAGATATATGGTGGGATGACAACTGTGGGATGCTCTATAGATACACGGTGAGATGACACCCCTGTGAGGGTAGCTCTATAGACACACTGGGAAATGACACTACTGTGAGGATAGCACTAAGATAATACGGGGAAAAGACACTACTTGGATAGCACTATAGATACTATGCGAATGACACTACGTGAGGTAGCTCTATAGACACTGGCGAAGACACACTGTGAGGGGTGCTCTATAGATGCTACAAGTGAACAGCATTACTGTAAGGATGGCCTACGATATACTGGTGAATAACATACATGGGGATCAATATACCCCTGGTGAATGACACACTGTGAGGATACCTATAGAAAACTGGGGGAAAAGACAAATACGTGAGGGTAGCCTATAAAACTACTGGTGAATCATTACTGTGAGGAAAATACTACTGGTGAGATGAACCACTGTGAGGAACCTATAGATACTACTGGGGGAGATGACACTACTGTGAGGATAGCACAAGATACAACTGGTGAGATTACACCACTGTGAGGATAGCTCTATAGATACTACTGGTGAGATGACACCACTGTGAGATAGCCTATAGATACTACTGGTGAGATGACACCACTGGAGGATAGCCTATAATATATGTGAGATGACACTCGTGAGGGTAGCACTTAGATACACGCTGAATGAACACGTGAGGATACACTATAGAAACTACTCGGATGAACTACTTGAGGAAGCACATAGATACTACTCGTGAATACACACTGTAGGATGCACTATAAAAAACGGTGAGATCACTACGTGGGATGCTCTTAGATATATGGGAATGAACCCCTGTGAGGATAGCTCTATAGACACACTGGTGAAATAACTACTGTAGGATAGCACTATAATAATACGGTAAATACACACGTAGGGTAGCACAAGATCTACGCTGAAGACACTACTGTGAGGTAGCTCTATAGACACGCTGCGAGATACACTACTGTTGGGAAGCTCTATGAGCTACAAGTGAGACAGCATTACTGTAAGGGGGCCGTACAGAACTACTGGTGAATAAAACTACTATGAGGGTACCTATAGCAAACCCGGTGAATGACACCATGTGAGGATAGCTCTTAAAAAACTACTGGGGAAATACACTACGTGGGATAGCACTAAGATATATGGGAGATCATGCTCTGTAGGGTAGCACTATAATATACGGGGAGATACATATGGAGGATACACTCAGATCACTTAATACACCCTTAAACTCATAAAATTTAATACACCTTAAACTCAAAATATATTAATACCCCAATACTCATAAACACTAAAAACTTTAATCACTTTTTTAAAAAACTAATAAAATACACAAATTAAATACCTAAAATAACTCTAAAAACTACTTAAACCAAATATACTCTAAAACATACTTTTAAATACCCCATTAAACTCAAAACCACAAAACCAAAAACCCACAAAAAACTTTAAACCAAATAACCCCAAATATATTAACCCCCCCCCCCCCCAAACCAATAAAAATTTCTTTCCCTTTTAAACCCCCTTTGAGGGTAGCACTTAATACACGGTGAGATCACCACGTGAGGGTAGTCTATAATACTACGGGGAGGAAACCACTGTGAGGAAGCCCCATAATACATGGGAAATAGCTACTGTGGGATAGCACTATAATACTACTGTGAGATGGTACGTGAGGATAGCCTATAAACTACGGTGAGATGACACTAAGTGAGGAAGCCTTTTAGAACCCCTTTATATGACACCTGGAGGTAGCTCTAAGATACACTGGGGGGATGACACCACTGGGATAGCTCATAGATACACTGGTGGGGAAATGACCTACTGTGAGGATGCCTATAGATACTATGGTGAAAATGAACCCACGTAGGATACCTATAATACTAGGTGAATGACCCACTGGGATAGCTCAAAAAGAACTCTGTGAAGACATACTGTGGGATAGCCTATAGATCATGGGAGAGACACACTGAGGATGCCAAAAGAACTACTGGTGAATACACAAAATGTGAGGATAGCTTTTAAAATACTACTGGGGAAAAACACTACGTGAGGAAGCCTATAGATACAAATTGAGATGAAACTTGGGGGGATAGCCTTGGGTACTCGGTGAGATGACCCTACTGTGAGGATAGAATATAGATAACGGGGAATGACACTAAATGTGAGATAGCCTAAGGGTACTACTGTTTAGATACACTACTGTAGGATGCCAAGAAATCCGGGGAGATGACACCACTGGAGGGGAAACTCTATAGATACTAAGGAAATACACCTTTAGGAAAGCTCATAATACACGGTGAAATGACCTACGTGAGGATAGCACTATAGAACTACTGGGAGATGAGGGTTTTCTGTGAGGATACACTAAGATACACTGGTGAGATGACACTACTTAGGGAAACTCAAAAAAACTCTGGGAGAGACACAATGTGAGGGTACTCTATAAAAAAGGGAGATGACCCACTTTAGGATAGCTCTATAGATACTCTGGGGAAATACCACGTGAGGATACTCTATAATACTAGGTGAATGACAACTGGAGGGAAACCTTGAAACAGGTGAAAATGACACACTTTTAGGGTAGCACAAAGAAACCCCGGGGAGATGACTACTGTGAGGATCACAAAAAAACAAATGGGGAAAGACACTAGGAGGGTGCCTATAAACAACTGGGAAATGAACTACTGTGAGATAGCACATAGATCAAATGTGAGATAACCACTGAGGGAAACCTATAGATACTACTGGGGAAATACCACGTGAGGATACTTATAATACACTGGGGAATACACACTGTGAATAGCCTAAGTACTACGTGAGATGACACCACTGAGATAGCCCAAGAACTACGGGGGATCACCACGTGGATAGCCTATAATACTACGTGATTACCACTGTGAGGATAGCTCTATAGATACTACTGTGAAATGACATACGTGAGGAACCATAGATACAACTGGGGAGATGAGCTACTGTGAGGAAGCTATAGATACTACTGGTGAGATGACACTACTGGAGGAAAGCCTAAGAACACTGGTGAGATGACACTACGTAGATAGCACTTAGAACTCTGGTGAGATGACACACTGTGAGGGAAACTCATAAATAA
>JAODAL010075093.1:0-14131 GCA_025379985.1 Phyllomedusa bahiana
CTTAAAAAAAATTTCTTTCTTCTTTTTTTTTTCTTGGGTAAAATTTTCCTCACAAAACACCCCCAACTAAAAAAAAAGTAACATCCCTTGTTAGGAAGCGGGTATATGGCCTGGTCAGGATCTGGTTAGGAAACGGGGAAAAGCCCCGCCGGGAAAATGGGAGGGGGGGGGGTGAATGGCCCGGAGAGGGGGGGAATGGCCCGGGGCAGGAATGGTAGGGGGGGGTAAGGGCCCGGTCGGGAAGGGTGAATGGCCGGGAGGAAACTGGGCAGGAGGGGGTAATGGGGGGCCTGGTCAGGAAAGGGGTAATGGCCCCAAAGGAATGGTCAGGAAGGGTTGAAGGCCCCGGGCAGGGAAAAAGGGGGTGAATGGCCGGGAAAGGAAAATGGTCAGGAAGGGTGTGAAAGGGGGGTCAGGAAAATGGTCAGGGAGTGGGGGAATGGCCCGGTAGGCTGGTCAGGAGGGGTGATGGCCGTAGGAACTGGTCAGGGAGGGGGTGAATGGCCCAGTAAGGAACTGGTCAGGGAGGGGGTGAATGGCCCAGTAAGGAACTGGTCAGGGAGGGGGTGAATGGCCCAGTAAGGAACTGGTCAGGGAGGGGGGTGAATGGCCCGTAGGAAATGGAGGGGGGGGTGAATGGCCCAGTAAGGAATGGTTAGGGTAAGGGGGAATGGCCCCGGGTCAGGAATGGTGGGGGGGGGGGTGAATGGCCCCGTAAGGAAATGGGGAGGGAGGGGTGAATGGCCCTAAGGAAAAGGCAGGGGGGGGGGTGATGGCCCAGTAAGGAACTGGGAGGGGAAAGGGGTAATGGCCCGTAGGAATGTCAGGGAGGGGGTAATGGCCGTAAAAAATGGGAAGGGGGGGGGGTGAAAAGGCCCGTAAAAGGAAAGGGAAATTTCCGGTCAGGAAAAAAACAGAAAGGGGGTAAAAGGGCCCCGTAGGCCTGGTTTAAAAATTTGTGGTCGCAGGGGTGAAAGAATGTTGATTAAATTTTCCGATGATTTGTAAATTTAAAAAAACCAATATGTGGGCGTGATGATGTGATTATTGGGGCTTTAAAGCTGCGGCTCCTCAGGTCGGCCTGTATCACAACTTGTACGTAGTAACCAAGATAAAGAGCTTTGCCTCTAAGCTGATGTCCGGCATCAATCTTCTGACTTGATGCGCACGTGTCCATCCTGATATTAATTCGGAAACCAGCCCAGCGAGGACTAAGCCGGGGGGCCAAAAAAAGGGCAAAACTCGGGGGGCCCAACAAGGACAAGCTCGGGGCCAAAAAGGGGGTAAGTCCGGGCCGAAAAAGGACTGGCTCCGGAACCGAACAAGGACAAGCTCGGGGCCCCAACAAGGACTAAGCTCGGGGCCGAACAAGGAATAAGCTCGGGGCCGAACACGGACTAAGCTCGGGCCAACAAGGACAAAACTCCGGCCGAACAAGGGGCTAAACTCCGGGCCAAAACAGGACTAAGCCGGGCCAAACAAGGACTAAGCTCGGGGCCGAAAAGGACTAAGCTCGGGCCGAACAAAGGACTAAGCTCGGGGACGAACAAGGACTGAGCTCCGGGTCCGAACAAGGACTAAGCTCCGGGCCAAACAAGGACTAAGATCGGGGCCGAACAAGGACTGAGCTCCGGGCCAAACAAGGACTAAGCTCCGGGCCAAACAAGGACTAAGCTCCAGGCCGAACAAGGACTAAGCTCCAGGCCGAACAAGGACTAAGCTCGGGGCCGAACAAGGACTAAGCTCGGGGCCGAACAAGGACTCAGCTCGGGGCCGAACAAGGACTAAGCTCGAGGCCGAACAAGGACTAAGCTCGGGGCCGAACAAGGACTAAGCTCGGGGCCGAACAAGGACTAAGCTCGAGGCCGAACAAGGACTAAGCTCGCGGCCGAACAAGGACTCAGCTCCTGGCCGAACAAGGACTAAGCTCGGGGCCGAACAAGGACTAAGCTCGGGGCCGAACAAGGACTAAGCTCGGGGCCGAACAAGGACTAAGCTCCGGGCCGAACAAGGACTGAGCTCCGGGCCGAACAAGGACTAAGCTCGGGGCCGAACAAGGACTAAGCTCCGGGCCAAACAAGGACTAAGCTCCGGGCCGAACAAGGACTAAGCTCCGGGCCGAACAAGGACTAAGCTCCGGGCCGAACAAGGACTAAGCTCGGGGCCGAACAAGGACTAAGCTCGGGGCCGAACAAGGACTAAGCTCGGGGCCGAACAAGGACTGAGCTCCGGGCCGAACAAGGACTGAGCTCCGGGCCGAACAAGGACTGAGCTCCGGGCCGAACAAGAACTAAGCTCCGGGCCGAACAAGGACTAAGCTCCGGGCCAAACAAGGACTAAGATCGGGGCCAAACAAGGACTAAGATCGGGGCCGAACAAGGACTAAGCTCCGGGCCAAACAAGGACTAAGCTCCGGGCCAAACAAGGACTAAGCTCCAGGCCGAACAAGGACTAAGCTCCAGGCCGAACAAGGACTAAGCTCCGGGCCGAACAAGGACTTAGCTCCGGGCCGAACAAGGACTGAGCTCGGGGCCGAACAAGGACTAAGCTCCGGGCCGAACAAGGACTAAGTCGGGCCGAAAAGGACTAAACCGGGGGCCAAACAAGGACTGAGCTCGAGGCCGAACAAGGACTTAGCTCGGGGCCGAACAAGGACTAAGCTCGGGGCCGAACAAGGACTAAGCTCGGGGCCGAACAAGGACTATGCTCGGGGACCCGAACAAGGACTAAAACGCGTCTGGGGCCGAACAAGGGGGACTAAGCTCCGGGCCGAAAAGGACTAAGACTCTGGGGCGAGCCGAACAAGGGGACGAAGCTCGGGGTTTGGCCTCCGAACAAGGAACTAAGCTCGGGGCGAACAAGGACTGGAGCTCCGCCAAACAAGGATCTAAGCTCACGGGAAATCACCGAACAAGGGGACTATGCTCCGGGCACAAAAAAGCGGACTAAGATCGGGGCCGAATAAAGGACTAAGCTCCGGGCCAAACAAGGGACCTAAGCTCCGGGCAAAACAACGGGACTAAGATCCAGGCCGAACAAGGGACTAAGCTCCAGGCCGAACAAGGACTGAGCTCCGGGCCGAACAAGGACTAAGCTCCGGGCCGAACAAGGACTAAGCTCGAGGCCGAACAAGGACTAAGCTCGAGGCCGAACAAGGACTAAGCTCGAGGCCGAACAAGGACTAAGCTCCGGGCGCTGGACGTACACAAGAAACTAAGCTCGGGGCCGAACAAGGGTATGAGCTCTGGGGCCACGGAACAAGGGCTAAGCTCGGGGCCGAAACAAGGACTAAGCTCAGGGGCCGAACATAGACTAAGCTCGGGACGAAATAAGGACTAAGCTGGGGGCTTAAAAACAAGGACTGAGCTCCGGGCCTCCTAACAAGGACTGAGCTCCGGGTTCCGAACAGGACATAAGCTCGGGTGCTCCGAACAAGGACTAAGCTACGGACCGAACAAGGACAAAGCCGCGAGGCCGAACAGGACTAAGCTCGAGGGCCGAACAAAGGACTATAGCTCGAGGTTGCCCGAAACAAGGACTAAGCTCGAGGCCGATCACCACAACAACGTCAGAAGCTTCAATGCCCCCAAAACAAGGAGATTCATCAACACCAAGTTGTGAAAAGGTAAAGGAAAGCTTCTGCCTTAGACACCATTGTACATGTTCTACTCTACTGTAGGCCTGCGCGGTCAGGGTGGAGACAGGACCTCACTGCACCCGGGAGCGTTACAAAGCGCCCACCGGCCCCAGACACTGACATAAAGCAACGATCACACCGGTAATTACTCATCTAATCGCTCCCATTCTTACTGCCAGAGAGGCCACCTTTCCTCCAAAAAATACCATCAAGACTCAAGTCACCATGCTGCACTGTAATAACCACTGAGACACTGTGCTAACCACTGAGCCACCCTGCTGCACTGTAATAACCACTGAGCCACCCTGCTGCACTGTACTAACCACTGAGCCAACATGCTGCATGTAATAAGCCCACTGAAGCCACCGCTGCTGCAACTGTGATAAACCACTGAGCCACCTGCTGCACTGTGTAAACCACTGAGCCACCCTGCTGCACCTGTAATACCTCTGAGCCTCCATTGCTGCACTGTACTAAGCATGAGGACACCCTGCTGCCACTGTGACTAACCACTGAGCCTCCCTTCTGCACCTGTACTAAACCACGGAGCACCTTCTGCACTGAGCTATGCACTGAGCCACCCTGCTGCACTGTACTAAGCAATGAGCCACCCTGCTGCACTGTACTAAGCACTGAGCCACCCTGCTGCACTGTTATAACCACTGAGGCCACCATGCTGCATTGGATAACCAATGAAGCCACCCTGCTGCTCTGTAATACGCACTGAGCCACCCTGCTGCACTGTGATAACCACTGAGCCACCCTGCTGCACTGTACTAAGCAATGAGCCACCATGCTGCACTGTATAAGCACTGAGCCACCCTGCTGAACTGTAATAACCACTGAGACACGGTGATAACCACTGAGCACCTGCAGCACTGTAGAAACCACTGAGGCCACCATGCTACACTGTAACAACCACTGAGACACTGTGATAACCACTGAGCCACCCTGCTGCCACTGTGATTACCAACTGAGCCACCCTGCTGCACTGTGATAAACACTGAGACCACCCATGCTGCCTGTACTAACCACTGAGCTACCGTGCTGCACTGTGATAATCCATGAGCCACAAATGCTGCCACTTTACCTAAGCAATGAAGCCACCCTGCTGCACTGTACTAAAGCATGAGGCCACCCTGCTGCACTGTGATAACCACTGAGCCACCCTGCTGCACTGTAATAACCACTGAGACACTGTGATAACCACTGATCACCCTGCTGCAATGTGATAACCACTGAGCCACCATGCTGCACTGTGATAACCACTGAGCCACCCTGCTGCACTGTGCTAAGCACTGAGCCACCCTGCTGCACTGTGCTAACCACTGAGCCACCATGCTGCACTGTAATCACCACTGCGACACTGTGATAACCACTGAGCCACCCTGCTGCACTGTGATAACCACTGAGCCACCATGCTACACTGTGATAACCACTGAGACACTGTGATAACCACTGAGCCACCCTGCTGCACTGTGATTACCACTGAGCCACCCTGCTGCACTGTGATAACCACTGAGCCACCCTGCTGCACTGTACTAACCACTGAGCTACCGTGCTGCACTGTGATAACAACTGAGCCACCCTGCTGCACTGTACTAAGCACTGAGCCACCCTGCTGCACTGTGATAACCACTGAGCCACCCTGCTGTACTGTGATAACCACTGAGCCACCCTGCTGCACTGCACTGTGATAACCACTGAGCCACCCTGCGGCACTGTACTAAGCACTGAGCCACTCTGCTGCACTGTGATTACCACTGAGCCACCTGCTGCACTGTGATAACCACTGAGCCACCCTGCTGCACTGCACTGTGATAACCACTGAGCCACCCTGCGGCACTGTACTAAGCACTGAGCCACTCTGCTGCACTGTGATAACCACTGAGCCACCGTGCTGCACTGTGCTAACCTCTGAGCCACCCTGCTTCACTGTGATAACCACTGAGCCAACCATGCTGGACTATGATAACCACTGAGCCATAAAGCTGCACTATGTTAACCCCTGAGCCACTGTGCTGCACTATGTTAACCACTGAGACACTGTGCTAACCACTGAGCCACCCCATTGCACTGTGCTAACAACTGAGCAAACCATGCTGCACTGTACTAACCACTGAGCCATCATGCTGCACTTTACTAGCCATTCAGCCACGATCTTGAACTGTACTAACCACTGAACCACCATTATGCACTGTACAAACCACTGAGCCATCATGCTGCGTTGTTTCTGGGCCCACTGGTGGAGTTTATATTAGGGGCCCACCCTATAGCTTCTGTTAAGACTGTACTTTTTTGGCTCTTCTTAGGATGTATATTCAGTTAAAAAACATCTCCAAGTCAGCCATGCTAAGGCCCACCGGGGGTTTGCCCTACTCCCCTGTGGGCCAGTACGAGCTTGTATGCACCTCCTGCATGCCATGACACTTTCCCTGCATCTCCTGCACGCTCCTGACACTTTCCCTGCATGCTCTTGACACTTTCCCTGCACGCTCCAGACACTTTCCCTGCACGCTCCTGACACTTTCACTGCAGCTCCCTGACACTATTCCCTGCACGCTCATGGACACTTTCCCCTGCACGGCTCATCGACCACTTTCCTGCACGCTCCTGACCACCTTCTCTGCCGCTCCTGACCACTTTTCCTGCATCTCTGCACGCTCCTGACCACTTTACCTGCATGCTCTTGACATTCCCTGCAACGGGCCTCCAGCAACTTTCCTGCACATCATGACCCTTTTCCCTGCAGCTCCGACACTTTTCCCTGCACGCTCCTTACACTTTCCCTGCACGCTCCTGACACTTTCCCTGCATGCTCCTGACACTTACCCTGCAACCTCCTGCACGCTCCTGACACTTTCACTGCACGCTCCTGACACTTTCCCTGCACGCTCATGGCACTTTCCCTGCACGCTCATGACACTTTCCCTGCACGCTCTTGACACTTTCCCTGCACGCTTCTGACATTTTCCCTGCATCTCCTGCACACTCCTGACACTTTCCCTGCATGCTCTTGACACTTTCCCTGCACGCTCCAGACACTTTCCCTGCACCCTCATGACCCTTTCCCTGCATGCTCCTGACACTTTCTCTGCATGCTCATGACACTTTCACTGCACGCTCCTGACACTTTCCCTGCACGCTCCTGACACTTTCCTGCACGGCTCCTGACACTTTCCTGACTTTCCTGATCCTTCTCACTGCACGCTCCTGACACTTTCCCTGAACGCTCCTGGACACTTTTCCATGGCCACGCTCCTGACAGATTCCCTGCAACTCCTGACACGTCTGCACCTTTCCCTGCACGCTCCTGAAACTTTTCCCTGCACCTCCTGCACGCTCCTGGAAACTTTCCCTGCACATCCTTGCACTCTACTGACACTTCCTGCCGCTCCTGACACTTTACCTTCACGCTCCTGACACGTTCCCTGCACGCTTCCGACACTTTCCCTGCATGCTCCTGACACTTTCCCTGCATGATTCTGAAATTTCACTGACGCTCCTGACACCTTCCCTGCACGCCTCCTGACACTTTCCCTTGACGATCCTGACACTTTCCTGCCACGCTCCCTGACAGCTTTCCCTGCACGCTCCTGACACTTTCCTGCACGCTCCTGACATTTCAGGACGCTCCTGACACTTTCCCTGCACATCCTGTCACAGCTCCTGACACTTTCCGCACGCTCTGACCACCTTTCCCTGCAAGCTCCTGACACTTTCCCTGCAAGCTCCTGACACTTTCCCTGCACGCTCCTACACTTTCCCTGCACGCTCCTGCACTTTACTCTGCACGTCCTCGACACTTTCCCTCGCACCTCCTGACGCTTCTGACACTTTCCCTGCACGCTCCCTGACACTTTTCACCTGCACGATCCTGACACTTTCTCTGCACGCTCCTGACACTTTCTATGCACGCTCCTGACTCTTTCCCTGCACCACCTGTACACTCCTGACACTTTCTCTGCATGCTCCTGACTCTTTCCACCTGCATCTCTCGTGCACGCTCCTGACACCTTCCCTCGCACGCTCACTGAAACTTTCCCTGCACGCTCAATCGACACTTTCCTGCACGCTCCTGACACAGTTTCCCTGCACGCTCCTGACACTTTCCCTGCATGCTCCTGACATTTTCCCTGCATGCTCCTGACACTTTCCCTGCACGCTCCTGACACTTTCCTGCACGCTCCTGACATGTTCCTTATACAGCACGCTCCTAGAACACACATTCCCTGCACGCTCCGGACACAGTTCCCTGACGCTCCTGCCACATTCCCTGCACGCTCCTGAACATTCCTGCACGCTCCTGACACTTTACATGCACGCTCCCGTCACTTTCCCTGCACGCTCCTGACACTTTCTTGCACGCTCCTGACACTTTCTCTGCACGCTCCTGACACTTTCCCTGCACCTCCTGACACTTTCTCTGCACGCTCCTGACACTTTCCCTGCACGCTCCTAAAACTTTCTCTGCACGCTCCTGACACTTTCCCTGCATGCTCCTGACACTTTCCCTGCACCGCCTGTACACTCTCTGACACTTTCTCTGGCACGCTCCTGACACTTTCCCTACATCTCACTGCCAGCTCCTGAACTTTCTCTGCCACGTACTACACTTTCCCTGCACCTCCTGACACTTTCCCTGCATGCTCCTGACACTTTCCCTGCACCTCCTGCACGCTTCTGACACTTTCCCTGCATGCTCCTGACAACTTTCCCTGCACTCATGCACCTCTCCTGACACTTCTCCGCACCATCCTGCACGCTCTGGACCACTTTCCCTGCACGCTCCTCCTACTCTTTACCTGCATTGCTCCTGACACTTTCTCTGCACGCTCATGACAATTTCTGCACGCTCCTGACACTTTCCCTGCCATTGCTCCTGACACTTTCCCTGCACGCTCCTCGACACTTTCCCTGATCGTCCTGTAAACTTTCCTGCACTCCTGCAAGCTCTGACCACTTTCCGTGCACAGCTTCTGAACACTTTCCCTGCCAGCTTTGACCATTTACGCATGCTCCTGACACTTTCCACTGCACGCTCCTGACAGTTTCACTTGCACACGCCTGGACACTTTCCTGCACTCCTGCACGCTCTGGAACACTTCCTGCACCGCTCCATGACACTTTCTCTGCACGCTACCTTGACATTTCCCTGCACGCTCCTGACACTTTCCCTGCATGCTCCTGACACTTTCCCTGCACGCTCCTGACACTTTCCCTGCTCGCTCCTGACACTTTCCCTGCACCTCCTGCATGCTCCTGACACTTTCCCTGCACGCTCCTGACACTTTCCCTGCACCTCCTGCACGCTCCTGACACTTTCCGTGCACGCTTCTGACACTTTCCCTGCACGCTTCTGACACTTTCCCTGCACGCTCCTGACACTTTCACTGCACGCTCCTGACACTTTCACTGCACACGGCTGACACTTTCCCTGCACCTCCTGTACGCTCCTGACACTTTCCCTGCTTCTCTGCACGCCTCCTGGACCACCATTTCCCTGACCTCCTGCACGCTCCTGACATTTTCCCTGTACCTCCTGCAGTCCTTGGAAACTTTCCCGATTGCTCCTGACACTTTCCCTGCACCTCCTGCACGCTCCTGACACTTTCCCTGCACGCTCCTGACACTTTCCCTGCACCTCCTGTACACTCCTGACACTTTCTCTGCACGCTCCTGACACTTTCCCTGCACGCTCCTGACACTTTCCCTGCACCTCCTGCACGCTCCTGACACTTTCCCTGCACGCTCCTGACACTTTCCCTGCATGCTCCTGACACTTTCACTGCAATCTCCTGACACTTTCCCTGCTAGCTCCTGACACTATCACTGCACCTCCTGACACTTTCCCCTCGCACCTCCTGACATCTTTCCCTTGCCCGATCCCCTTGACAACTTTCCTGCACGCTCCTGACACTTACCTGCATGCTCTTGACACTTTCCTGCACCTCCTGCCGCTTCTGGACACTTTCCATGCACATCCTGCACCACTCCTGACACTTATCCTGCAAGCTCCTGGACACTTTTCCTGCACGCTCCTGACACTTTCCCTGTATGCTCCTGACACTTTCCCTGCACCTCCTGCACGCTCCTGACACTTTCACTGCACACTCCTGACACTTTCCCTGCACGCACTGACCACTTTCTCTGCACGCTCCTGACACTTTCCTGACCTCTGTACACTCCTGATTAACTTTCTCTGCAAGCTCTGACACTTTCCCTGCACCTCCTGTACACTCCTGACACTTTCTCTGCACGCTCCTGACACTTTCCCTGCCGCTCCCTGAACTTGCCCTGCACGCTCCTGCTACTTTCCTGCACGCTCCTGGGGGGGGGGGGGGGGTGGGGGTACTTTCTACTGCACGCTCTGACACTTTCCCTGCACCGCTCCTGGACACTTTCCCTGCATTCCGGCACACTCTGCACTTTCCCATGCACTCCCTGAATGCTCCTGACACTTTCTTCTGGCACGCTCCTGAACTTTCCTGCACGTTCTGACACTTTCACTGCACCTCCAGCACGCTCCTGAATACTTTCCCAGCCACGCTCCTGACACTTTCTCTGCTCGCTCCTGACACGTTCCCTGCACGCTTCTTACACTTTGACTGGAGGCTAGTGTCTCGTTCCCTGGATCTCCTGCACGCTCCTGACACTTTCCCTGCACCTCCTGCACGCTCACTTGACCACTTTTCCCTGCACCGCTCCTGACACTTTCTCATGCCTAGCTCTGACACTTTACCTGCACGCTCTATGACACTTTCCTGCATCGCTCTGACACTTCCCTGCATGCTCCTGCACGCTCCTGACACTTTCCCTGCACACTCCTGACACTTTCCCTGCATCTCCTGCACGCTCCTGACACTTTCCCTGCACGCTCCTGACACTTTCGCTGCACGCTCCTGACACTTTCCCTGCACGCTCCTGACACTTTCCCTGCACCTCCTGCCACGCTCTGAGACTTTCCTGCACGCTCTGAAGACTTTCTCTGCCATGCTCTGACACTTTCTGCACGCTTCGACATTTCACTGCACGCTCCTGACATTCTCTGCAACGCTCCTGACACTTTCACTGAACACTCCTGACAATTTCATGCACGCTTCCTGACACTTTTCTACTGCACGCTCCTGCACTTTCCCTGCACCTCCCAGCACTTTCCTGCACTCTGACCACTATCCTGCACTCTCCTGACACTTTCCCTGCACGCTCCTGACACTTTCCCTGCACGCTCCTGACACTTTCCCTGCACCTCCTGCACGCTCCTGACACTTTCCCTGCACCTCCTGCACGCTCCTGACACTTTCCCTGCACGCTCCTGACACTTTCCCTGCACGCTCCTGACACTTTCCCTGCATGCTCCTGACACTTTCCCTGCACGCTCCTGACACTTTCCCTGCTCGAACCGCTCCTCTGCACTCCTGCGCTTCCTGCCGCCCCGTCCCTGCATCCTGCCGGCCCGCTCCCTGATCCTGCGCTCTCCTCTGCCCGGCTCCCTGCACTCCTGCCGCCCCGCTCTGTCTCTGCCGCCGCTCTGCACTCCCTGCCGCCCCGCTCCCTGCACTCCCTGCACTCCCTGCCGCCCTGCTCCCTGCACTCCCTGCCGCCTCTCCCCTGCCGCCCCGCTCCCTGCACTCCCTGCCGCCTCTCCCTGCCGCCGCTTGCACTCCCTGCGCCTTCCCTGCTGCCGCTCCCTGCCTCCCTGCCGCCTCTCCTGCTGCCCGTCCCTGCACTCCTGCCGTCTCCGCCGCTCCGCCATCCCTGCCGCCCCGCTCCCTGCACTCCCTGCCGCCCCATCCCTATGCGCCTTCTTCCCCTGTGCTCGCTCCTGCACTCCTGCACCCCGCTTTCACACCTGATAACTCTCCGAGCGGCCCCTGCTCCCTGCACTCCCTGCCGCTCCCTGCACTCCCCGCCGCCCCGCTCCCTGCACTCCCTGCCGCCCCGCTCCCTGCACTCCCTGCCGCCCCGCTCCCTGCACTCCCCGCTCCCTGCACTCCCTTCCGCCCCGCTCCCTCCTGCCCCGCTCCCTGCACTCCCTGCCGCCCCGCTCCCTGCACTCCCTGCTGCCCCGCTCCCTGAACCCTGCCGCTGTCCTGCACTCCCTGCCGTCCATGCACATCCCTGCCCGCCCGCTCCTGAATTAACCCTGCCCCCCGCCCCGCTCCCTGCTCACTCCCTGACCAGCCCGCTCACCTTGAATCCCTGCTCGCCTCTCCCCCTGCCGCCCCGCTACCCTTGCACTTCCCTGCGCTCTCTCCCCTCCTGCCCCGCTCCCTGCACTCCCACCCGCCCCGCTCCCTGCCGCCCGGCTCCCGGCACTCCCTGCCGCCCTGCTCCCTGCACTCCCTGCCGCTCCATGCACTCCCTGCCGCCCCGCTCCCTGAACCCTGCCGCCCCGCTCCCTGCACTCCCCGCCGCCCCGCTCCCTGCACTCCCCGCCGCCCCGCTCCCTGCACTCCCCGCCGCCCCGCTCCCTGCACTCCCCGCCGCCCCGCTCCCTGCACTCCCCGCCGCCCCTCTCCCTGCACTCCCCGCCGCCCCGCTCCCTGCACTCCCCGCCGCCCCTCTCCCTGCACTCCCCGCCGCCCCGTCCTGCACCCCCCCCCCCCCCCTCCCCGCCGCCCCCCCCCTCCCCCTTTTCCCCCCGCTCCTGCCCCTCCCGCCCCCCGCTCCCTGCCCCCCCCCGCCCGTCCCCGCAATCCCCCGGGGCCCTCCCGCACTCCCCGCCGCCCGTCCCTGCACTCCGCCGCCACCCCCTGCACTCCCGGCCCTCCTGCACTCCCGCCGCCCCGCTCCATGCACTCCCCGCCGCCCCGCTCCCTGCACACCCCCCCCCCCGCTCCCTGACCCCCGCCCCCGCTCCCTGACTCCCCGCCCCCGTCCCTTAACCTGCCGCCCCCTCCCTGCACCCCTCCCCCGCTCCCTGCATCCTTGCCCCCCCCGCTCCCTGAAATTTCCCCCCCCCCGCTCCCTTCCTCCCTGCCCCCCCCCCTTTTATCCCTCCGCCCCCCTGCCGCCCCCCCCCCCCTGCCTCCCCCCACCCCCTTCCCCTCTCCCCGTCCCCGCACTCCCCCCCGCCCCGTCCCGACTCCCCGCCGCCCCTCTCCCTGCACTCCCCGCCCCCCCCTTTCCCGCACTCCCCGCCGCCCCCCCTGCACTCCCGCCGCCCGTCCTGACCCCGCCCCCCTCCTTTAACCCGCCGCCCCTCTCCCTGCACTCCCCGCCGCCCCCTTTTCCCGCACCCCCCCGCCCCCGCTCCCTTTCCCCACTCCCCCGCCCCCCCGCCCTCCCCCACTCCCCGCCCCCTCCTCCATGCCCCCTTCCCCCCCGCCCCTCTTTTTTCCCCCCACCCTTTTCCCGCCCCCGCTTTCCCTTTCACCCCTTCTTTCCCCGCTCCCTTTTTCCCCGCCCCCCTGAAAAATCCCCCCCTCCCCTTCCTGCCCCGCTCCTGCCACTCCCCCCCTCTCCTGCCCCCCGGCCCCCCTTTCAATCCCCGCTCCCTCCTGCCCCGCTCCCTGCACTCCCCGCTCCCTCCTGCCCCGGGTCCCCTTTCACCCCCGTCCCTCCTGCCCCGCTTTCCCCGCATCCCCGCCGCCCCTTCCCCGAAAATCCCCGCCGCGCCCCTCCCTGCACTCCCCGCCGCGCCCCTCCCTGCACTCCCCGCCGCCCCTCTCCCTGCACTCCCCGCCGCCCCTCTCCCTGCACTCCCCGCCGCCCCTCTCCCTGCACTCCCTGCCGCCCCGCTCTCCGGCCCAAATCCCCGCCGCCCCTCCTTTGGGACTCCCCCCCGCCCCGCCCCCCTTTAAAATCCCCGCCCCCCCGCTCCCTGCCCCCCCCGCCGCCCCGCCTTCCCCGGGAAAATTCCCACCCTCCCTGGCCCCTCCCTGCCCCCTCCTTTCCCCGGGCCCCCCCGGGTCCCCTGCACTCCCTGCCGCCCCGCTCCCTGCACTCCCTCCTGCCCCGCTCCCTGCACTCCCTCCTGCCCCGCTCCCTGCACTCCCTCCTGCCCCGCTCCCTGCACTCCCTCCTGCCCCGCTCCCTGCACTCCCTGCCGCCCCGCTCCCTGCCGCCCCGCGCCCTGCAGGCCCTGCCGCCCCGCTCCCTGCCGCCCCGCTCCCTGCACTCCCTGCCGCCCCGCTCCCTCCTGCCCCGCTCCCTGGGACTCCCTGGGGCCTTTCCCCCCTTTCCCCCGGCCCCCCGCTCCCTCACTCCCTGCCCCCCCTGCCGCCCCCCCTCACTGCACCTCCCTGCCCGCCCCCCCTCCCCGCCGCCCCGCTTTTCTGCCCCTCCCTTTTTCCCCCCCGCTCACTGCACTCCCTCCTGCCCCCGGGTCCTCCTTTCCCCGCTTCCCCCGGCCCCCCCTTTCCCCCCGGGCCCCTCCCCCCTGCCCCGGGGCCCCTTGGCCGCCCCGTCCCCGCCGCCCCGCTCCCCGCCTTTCCCCCCCGCCCCGCTTTCCCTGCACTTTTTGCCGCCCCCCTCCCTTTCCCCTCCCCG
>JAODAL010075094.1:0-14131 GCA_025379985.1 Phyllomedusa bahiana
TTTCTTCTGCTCCAAACCTGGAGACAGAAGGCGGGCTGCTAACTGCCCGCTGTAGGCGGCGGGCCCTCAATGCGGAAGGGAAAAGGGGTAGGAGGGGTTCGGGGGTGCGGGGTACTCGGGAGGGTGGAGGCTAAAGGGGAGGCTGATCCGATCATGACTCGAGAGACAGGGCAGGAGGAACGTTTTGGGGTGGGGGAGGAGACTCATCAAGACCATGCCTGATTATCTTGATGAAAAAAATGATCCAAATATCTGTGGAAAGTCGGATGTGTTTGTCTGTAATACTCCTCCACTGTGTGAAGGTCCCTCAATATGAGCGGCTGTGGGCAGGCAACACCTCTAGGGGGGCTCGGGCCATTCGCCATTTTGGAACCCAGAAGTCTTTTGGGGTTTCCGAACACACGAAAACATCGGTGTTGAACGCAGACAGTCTGCACCAGATCTTAATGGTCTCTTGTTTGGATGTGTCCCCTGCATTGCATCTTGGTGAGGTGGTAAATAAAGATTCCCAGAGGTCACCCATTGGCTTCTGCCCCTTTGCCTGCGGGTTGCTGCCGCTACGGCTGTTTGGTCTCTACTGCTGTCACGTCGCTGAGTTTTTTCCACCGTACATTTGAGGAATAAAGCAACGCAACAATGTCTCCATTGATAAATCAGAAAGGTCTCCATTTCCTGAATTTTACTCTCTTTTTGGGTGGGGGAAAGGGAAAGTGCTGAGTTTTGTTTTTTTTCCGGGACCCCAGGAGGGGGGCCCCCCGAAAAGTTGTTCTTTTGAGGCCTTTTGGAGGATATTTGGGGGAAAGGAGCACCAACACCATGTGAGAGAGGGAGCCTTGAGTTCCCAACCTCGGGGTTGAGGGGACTAAAAACTCATTTCCCCTCATTCCCTCAAATTCACGCCAACCCTTTCCAAGGCGGGACGTCGGTGTCTAGAATACCCCCTTTCCCCTCCTCCCCTCCCGGCACAGCTTAACACCCCGACTGCCTCAATAGCACCCTGAAAGCTAAGGTGCCCCCTTTGCACTACTCGGACCCTGAACCACTGCCTAAGAAGCCCGAAAAAATGAGAAACTGTCGGCCTTGGGGATTTGAGGAGAAAAGGCTCCGGTCTGAATTGTGTCCGTCCCCCTCCGTCGCGGGCGGGCCTGATGTTTCAGAGTGTCCAACATCTTTCCAGAACAAAGATCCCCACAAGTTTGCTGAAAAAAAGGGCCCCCACTGACCATTTTGGGGCTTCTTCAAACGGGCAAGGAGGGTGAAAGGCTCTTTCCCCTGCCCCCCATCCGGGGCTCAACACCCCGAGGCCCGCCCCGGCTTGTCAGGCCATGGTCACTTCGTATGCAAATGGCATTCGCTGCTCCACAATCGCTGGAGCATGTGAGGGGAATTCCACGTGTTGCCACGTCAAATTAAACGGTTGAGGGGGAGGCCGAGCTGACGCTGCAACCAGCCAGGCGGGACGAAGCGGGTGCAACGGCGGAAGTGCAACTCAGACCTCACCTTCTTCAGCAGGCAGTCCAGACCCGGGTAGCTTTTTTGAAATTTCTGGACGAAAAGGGTTTCTGAATTGCCAGGCAAGGTTGCTCCACCTACCAATCTTAAGGGGGCCAGCGTTTCGCCCGTTTTTTGCACACCACCTTCCCGGGACAAGGATCTTGCACCCGCCACGCTCGGTCTCGTTGCGGAGAGCGTCCACAGCTCCTCCCTGTGTGGGACGGTCTCCAAGGCAGATTAAATTTCAACAGGGCCTGGTGTTCTGGGCACGTGATGCCCCAGGGGGACCGGGGGAAAGAGCCCTGCACCCCCCTGCTTTTTAAGAGCGGGCCGAGCCTGAGGCCACCGTCCCCCCCAAGACACCCCCCAGCTCCCCATGACTGTCACAGAGATATAGCCCTTTGGCCCGTGCTTATAGTCCAAAAGTGTCGGGGTGAGATGGACTTTTCCGGACACAGATGCAACAACCGCTTGAAATTTTAGAGACCGTGGGGCCAGGGCGGGGAGGGTTTTTCTGGAAAAGAAATGCCTGCTCGGCATTGTTTGGGGCAGGCGGGGCCATGAGGGTTGGAACCACTGTGTCCCCCAGACGAAAGGGCAACATTCCAGGCCAAAAGCCTAGCAATGCCGAGATTCAGGCTTTTGGGCTTTGGGGGTTTGGTAAAATGTTTCTTCTGTCCCAAACCTGGGAAAACAAAGGTGGTGTGATGGGCCCCTGACGGGGTGGGTCGTCAAAAGGCTGAAGGAGAAGGGGGAGGTTTTGGCTCTGGTTGGGGTGGTGGGACTGGCGACGGTGGAGCTGAAGCGGAGGGTGATCCCTATTGACTCTGGAGACATGGGGACTGAGAACGCGGGGTGGTGGAGGAGAAGGAGGGGGGACAGAAGGGTGACAGTGGTTTAGGCCCGGGGTCGTCTGGCCTTTTTTTGGCCCAAATGTTCCCTCCATTTCAACTCATGCATTTGCGCATGTGACTGACATGTTGGTGGTGGTTAAACCCCTTTTAAGGTTTTTTGCCTCTACTTATGCTTTTCGGCAAAGGCGGGATAAAATCGCTGGTGAACAGAGGCTTCTCAAAAAGGCCAGCTTGAGAGGTCCCGGACCTTTTTTACGGCGTAAGCGAGGGGCTGGGTTTTCGCTGACCCGGGGTGGCGGAATCATATCAGCGGACTTCGCACCGCCCCCTCCCCTTTTTGTGGCGGGACCCGTATGACACTACCCCATCGTCTTTCTCCTCGTCCACGAGAAGCGCTGCAAGAAATTCCGGAAAAACCAGATGGATCCCAAAGTGCATCATCATCATCAACACAGGTGACTTTGGTGTCCTGACTTTCTGCACCAAAAGCTGCGGGTACAAGCAAGGGGCACTGCAAGGCGTTGCCGACCGCCGGGGTTTTTTCCGATTGACCCCTTCTTCACCCCTCTGATGCATCATAACTGGGCTCAGAGCAGACTAAATCACCTCTTTATTTTTAACAGCCTTCTGACCCCAACCGATTTTGTCATCAAATGGTCTTCAGACAATGGGTTTCCACAGTGGTGGGGCACGAGTTGACATTTGGGCTGCTTTATGTTTTGGGCGGGTGCTGATGATCTGTGACGACATTTGTGGCCCTGATGGGGGGACGAGGGGTAAGATGCTAAAGCAGGTTTTCATTTAAACCCCTAGGAAATTGGGGACGAGTTCTTACTTAGATTCACAGGCCCTGACCCAGCGATGACAGCCTGACGGTCCGCAACGATATCCCCTGGCATGCGTGGTCGCCAGCCCGGGGGGAGCACCTTGTCTCGTCCTCACCTCCATTGCTACCCCCCTTTTGCTCGCTTTCCACCTGCATTTTTGCTCCATGTTTAGAAATATAAAAATTTTAGAAGGGATGGAAAAGTTTTGGGAAAAAACCCCTTTTTAAAAGACGGGAAATCACAGCATTCTCAAATTTTCCCCTAACAAAACAAAATTGCGGGTTCAAAATTTTAAAGCAAGGTGTCTATCAACAAAACTGGACTGGGCAAAAATGCAAAAAACACGTATGTGTTTTTGTGTTATGTTTTGTATAATACCGGGATTTTTTGCACCTTTCAATCACCTGTGGTGACTATAGAAATTTCTTTTTAAAAATTTTTTGTGGATGCTGCTCAAGAAAAAGGGGTGCGCAAAATAAAAAAACACGATTGTTATGTTTTCGTATAAAACACGGTAATTTTTTTTCACCTTTCAATTCACCCGGGTGACTATGAATTGCTGTTTTAAGATTTTTGTGGATCTGCTCAATGAAAAAGCTGGTGCGCAAAAGTCAAAAAAAAACGTATCTGTTATGTTTTCGTAAATACAGGGGTTTTTTGGGGAACAAACAACCTGTGCTGATACAAAATTTCTGGGTTGAATTTAACTGCAAGGGGGATATATCAACACAGGGGGAAAGGTAAAATTGATAAAGAAAACCTATCTGAAATGTATACTGAAAATAAAAGTGGGGTTTTGCACCTAACAAAGAGACCTGCAGCTACTAGCAATGAGGTGTATCCAATATAAGTTCAGGCTGCCCAATATCCAGGAAATATTTCAATAGCAAACTGTTAATAATAACGATATTGCACTGCAATGTCTACACTAAGTTTTAGTGAACTTTATCCAGTTTTCTTTATAGTAGATTTTTAGAGTTTGGGGTTTACGGTGCCAGAAACTAGGAAAATAATTTCCGCTGACGCTGGTTTTGGCCACAGGCAGAGCGCACGTCCTATTCCTTTGAGACGCTGAGAGACACTAGGCTAAACAGGAAGGGCTTGTTCTATGTTAAAACGAGGTCATGCCAATCGCAACCATACACATCCCAGTCATGACGTCGCACACACATCTCACCCTGCTCTATTCTGTAATCTGATTTGCTGGCCGCCAAAATGACAGGAAACACCGAAAATGGCGTGATCTTAATAGTTGATGCACAGATTTTAACCTTAATTATCGCATGATCTGAAAATTTCGATCACCATAAAAACCTTGCCGATTTCAACTTTGATAAAAATCGCTCAACACTAGTCCCTACAAAAAACTATAGAGAAAAGCTATTTCATGTAAAACCCCCTGAAAAGACAGAGCATTCCCTCTGTCTAGAGAAGAAAGGATTCAATCTCCAGGGGAGAAAAGCCTCCTTCACCATGAGATCTGTGAATCTGTGGAATAGCCTGCCTGAGGAGCTGGTCACAGCAGTAACAGTTGAGGGCTTCAAGAAAAGTTTAGTTAGCTACTTACTAATGAATACAATTAACTACATTTACTTATGTAGCCATATAAAATATCTGGATCCAGTCTGATGGCAATTTTGGCATCAGGAATGAAATCTTCCTTTAAGGCAAATTGATTCTTGCTTTATGGGTTCCATGTCTTCATTAATAGGGGGAAGCTAAGCTTAAAAATTCCCTCTACCTCCCTTTAACCACATCTTTCCCCACCCTCGGTTGAACTTTAGTGTCTAGGATTTAGGAGAGGGGTCATTGATCCAGGGATTTTTCTGATTGCCAGATTGGGTCGGGGAAAGGGAAATTTTTTCCCTAAAATGAGGACAATTAGATTCTACCTCATTGGGGGTTTTTGCCTTCCTCTGGATCAACTCCTTAGCACAAAAGGCTGAACTAGATGGACGTCTTGTCTTTTTTTAGCCTTACAAACTATGAAACTATGAAACTATGAAACTTGATGGTTCTGTGTCTCTTTTAACTGTACTGTGTAACGATCTAACTAAAATTTAATAAAAAATTTTTTAATAGAATAAAATTTTTTTTTTACAAACCTAAAAATTTTTATTTTACCCCCCTGAGTGGAGTTTTAACCCATAAGGGGCCTTTTGTATCACCCCGGCTTATTTTCTGGGCCTTGGCGGATTTTTGGAAACGCCGTAACTCCGGCCCCCCCGGATTTGCGGTTGCCCGTACCCCGGTTTGCCAATCCCCGTCGGAGTAATTACGGTAATCCACTGCTCTCATAGAGAACAGTGGATTCCGTCGCTCCTCCCCGCTCGGCGAATCCGCCGCGGGGGGAGAAAGTGACATGAACATTATTTACGGCGCGTACTCCGGGGAGTGGCGCCCCCACCGTGCTCTGGCCCCGCCCCCGTCCCGCCCCTTATTCACGCCGGATTTGTGAGCGCAATCCGGCTCACAAATCCGTCGTAAATAAGCCGTGTGAACACGGCCTAACAGTTTTCATACATGTGGCCCTAAATGTGATTTTATAGAATAGATTTCTTCTCTATTGTGTATTTAAATCTCTCTCCAGTTAATAATTCATCGCAGTACTTGCAACTTCGCAGGGCC
Source organism: Phyllomedusa bahiana (assembly GCA_025379985.1). Taxonomy (NCBI): domain Eukaryota; kingdom Metazoa; phylum Chordata; class Amphibia; order Anura; family Hylidae; genus Phyllomedusa; species Phyllomedusa bahiana. The sequence goes on from JAODAL010075094.1 coordinate 5,804, forward strand.
CTTTTAATTATTAAAAGATGTTTGTTTTTGATGATGTTTTAATCTGGAAGGCTCAAGAATGCTTTTGAGATTCATTGCTCTTCTATAAATTTCTTGCGGGGTTGTCAGTAAAATAAAGGACAGTACAGGGTATAATTTAAAGATATCCAAATGTTGTTTTAAATTCTATGTGCTGAGATAACATACACCGATGCCAAAAACTACGGCATATAACTGCATGTAAGTAACAAATCTCTTTTCTTGTTCTATACACAAAACAGCAATGATGAAATATTTAAAGTTAAATCATCAAACAGGTAGACATGAACAGGGCTGCTGTCAAGTAAGCTGTCATCTTAACACATCCTACATTTCGCAGGCCAAAACACTCACATTCAGTGAGAGCAAGGTGTAGCAAGAGAGATGCAGGTTACAATCATAGTCAAGATTGATAGTCTACTATCATCAGATATATGGAAGCAGGCTAATTATCGCAAGAAAAGAGGACAAACAATAAAAGAAAAGAAAAAAACATGAATCAAAACACTTTCTGAACAATTTCAGACGCGACCCCAAACAAAAGCAACTAGGTGACATCAAGCAGAAACATGAAGAGAGACAATCACTCAAAACCCAAAACAATAAGGGCAAGCAGGGGGATGCGAACAGGGGTGCCAGCTGGATGACTTATATTCAGGTGACACTATGAAGGTCATCCACTCATTCCACACTTTATTTCTAGTTCATGTCTATCAAGGGAGTGCTCATTCTCCGCTCTTAACTACTCCATTCGCTGAATATGAAAGAATTCTCTGAACCACTCCGTGATGGAAGGAACTTGAGTAGTCCTCCATCTCCTAGGGATCAGCAATCTATCCGCTGCTAACAGGAAAAGTAGTATACCCCCCTTCAAGGTGCGCATCGGCATAGGTAGCATGGAAAGAAGGAGGACCTTAGGGTCATTTTGCAACAAAATGCCCGTGATTTTTTCGATCAACACAATAACCTCTTTCCAGAATGACTGTATTTCCATGCAGCCCCACCAAATGTGCAACATGGTGACCGTCTCCTTCCCACACCTCCAACATGTGGCAGGGAACGCGGGGAATAATGAATTTAGTAGTGATGGTACGCGATACCATCGGGAAAGAATCTTATAATTAAGCTCCTGCACCCGGCAAGAGACAGAGGTCTTTTGCGTTAATATACACGCTTTAGCCCAATTCTCCTCCGGCAGTACGATGCTTAATTCTCTTTCCCAACTATCAAGAAATATGGGTCTGCGCCTGGATGCAGTGTCCAGTAGCATATCATAAATAACCGAAATGAGATGTCGAGGGGCATGTTGCTGAACACAGAGCTTCAAATCTAGAAGGACTCCTGGCTAACTCCAACTTGATTCTATTAGTTTCATAGTAATGTTTGAGTTGCATATATTGCAGCCACACATTAGGGGTTTGATCTGGCACCGGAACTCCCACATTAGACAGCATTAGTTAGACAATTACCAATCGTTGGGGGACGCCGCCTCAAGCTATCTTGGTATAAGAGGCAGGGGGCAGATATTTGCAGCTCAGGGTTGTCCCTAATTGGAACTAATGGGCCATTGGGGTCATATAACTTATACTGTATCCCACATTTTTTGAAGACTAGCATGGTGATCTGTGCGACAAGGGGCAGGCAAGATAGTTTGAAATCCCTAAGACGAGGCATAATCCAGGGCAGGGATGATAATGAGCTCCCGTGTAAAGTGTCCTCAAGTTGCACCCATGATCTTGAGGCCTTGACATGAAACCAATCCAGAACTGTAACTGCCACCGTTGCTACATAACAGGATTTCATATCCGGGAGGGCCAGCCCACCATCACTCTTATGCTTAACCAAGATATCTCTAGCAATTCTCGGCCTTGCATTGCCCCAAACAAACTTCCCAAAACATCTATTAAGGTCTCTGAAAAATTTGCTAGGGAGGGCCACCGGGAGCGTCTGGAGCATGTATAAGAGCCTAGGGAGAATATTCATTTTAAGAATATTAATGCGGCCAGTCCAAGAGAATCTTGGGATCTGTAATCCTAAGTATGTAAAATGATCTGTCGCCCATTTAAATGTGAACCTATCCTGCAATAATTTTAGTCTGGTCGGGTCCAAGTTAATATTTAGTGCTACGCTTTTGGTCCAGTTCACTTTAAAGTTGCTAACCCGACCTAATTTATCCAGCAAGTCCATCAGAGCAGGCAGGGAAGCCTCTGGCTGCGTAACATAAAGCAAGAGATCATCAGCAAACGCTGCACACTTATATTGCTTGTTTCCAATCTGCAGACCCTTGATCTCCTGAGCCGCCCTGATGGCCCGCATTAGATGTTCCATCACCAATACGTATAGAATGGGAGACAATGGGCATCCCTGTTACGTCCCGTTTCGGATGTCGAAAGGTCTGGACAACACTCCATTGACCCTAATCCGTGCCGATGGAGTCTGGTACAGAGCCATTACTCTTTGCAACATGAATGGTCCAATCCCTACTTTAGACAGGGCAGACCTTAAAAAGCCCCAGTCTACCCTGTCAAATGCCTTCTCGGCATCGAGGGACAAAAGCATAAAAGGAGTCCGGGACCTTGGTGCTTGATGAATTAAAGAGAAGGTTTTTAGAGTATTATCTCTTGCCTCCCTCCCCGGCACAAAGCCCACCTGATCTATGTGTATAAGGTCTTCCAGAATAGTATTAAGTCTTAAATCAATAAGCTTTGCATAAATTTTAACATCCGTGTTCAATAATGAGATAGGTCTATAGCTGGAACACAGCAAAGGGTCCTTCCCAGGTTTGGGGATCACCGTTATGTGGACCTGTGTGAAGGAGGGAGGAAGAGGGTGTGCACTTGAAACTGAGTTAAACGATGCCAGAAGGAGTTCTGAGAGGTCATCTCTAAGCACCTTAAAAAATTTAGCCGTAAAGCCATCGGGTCCCGGACTCTTACCAGCTGGCAGGGAGGAGATGACCTTCTCCAACTCCTGCGGTGAGAATGGAGCCTCCAGAGCCGCCAGGTGCTCCCCATCCAACTCCGGTGAGGAGGTCTCTCCTATGAAGAGGTCCAAATTTCCGCAACTATTGGGCAGAGTAGGACCAAGGGGAGGGGAAGACTATATAACTCTCGATAACAGGCATGAAATTCGTCTAAAATCACCTGAGTGAGTAATGTTGCCCTACCTAACTTAGTTTTAATCGAGTGCACGAAGAGGGCCTCTCTTTTATCTCGGAGGGAGCTGGACAACATTTTCCCTGGCTTATTGCTCCAGACATAAAACCTCCCGGCACAAATCTGCCTGAAACGGGCCATTTTTTTGTGCAACAATTGCAATATCTCCTGCTTGGTTTGCAAAAGGTCACGCAAATCCGCGTTGGATAATGTAGATTTGTGCGAGCCTTCGAGATCTGCTTACCTAGCTAACAACCTCTTGAATTTAGCTGCTGCTTCTCGCTTTAAACGAGCCCCATGTTTTATCAGAATTCCTCTGACTACACATTTTAGGGATTCCCACTTTATCTGGGGAGAGAAGGGGTCTGAGGCATGAGTAGTGATAAAAAGTTTTATGGTCTGGGTCAAATCGGCAACACAGACCGAGTCGTTAAGTAGCGATTCGTTAAGTCTCCAATTAAATTGTTTGGGTGAAGCACGTGGCATTCTTAAATCACAATATATCGGGGCATGGTCTGAAAGTAGCATGTTACCAATGCTGGCGTTTGTAGCTTCAGACAAGAGGACGTGTTGAAGAAATACATAATCTATCCTGCTATACCTTCCGTGTGGATGTGAATAGAAGGTGTAATCCCTCACATCCGGATGGGTAAGTCTCCACACATCACAAAGCTGCATGGTATGCAGTAGTCTTCAGATTCTATTTAACTTGTAGAAGGAAACCGACGAGTGCCCCCTTGAGGTGTCTACACCGGGTGCATTGCCAGATTGAAATCCCCGCATAGGACAATTTTCCCCCGTGCAAATTCATTTAGGTCATCTAGCACCATGGTCAGAAAGGTAAGCTGACCTTGGTTAGGGGCGTAAATGTTTTCCAGAGAATAGGTGGACCCTCCAATGTCGCAGTTCACGAAAACGTACCGAGCACTGGAATCCTGCTTAACCTCCAAAATCTGGACCGGAAGGTCTTTATGGAAGAAAATTGCTACTCCTTTGGTTTTGTTAACCGTGTTGCTACTGCAACACCAGAGGGGGAAATATTTATTCCTGAAGGACTCAAGATGGCCCATTAGTAGGTGAGTCTCCTGAACACAGAGTATGCGAGCTTTCTGCTTATGCATACTATATAGAATTTGGGATTGCCTCTCCGGGATATTGAACCCCTTTACATTGAAGGAGGAAATTTTAAAGGTCGCCATATTATAAAAGATCGCTAGTTAAGTAACAGTGGAGAACTAAAAATCCCTACGTTGGGTCGCGTCTTAATAATAATAAAAAAAACTGGAACACAATTTAAAGAAGGAGAAACAAAAGAAATAAGCCTGATCACTAAACAGCAGGCCAGCAAAAAAACTAAAATCTGCAGAATCCGCAACCGCGAAAGCCGAACACACAGTGTCCGTGAATAACCTATTGGGGGAGGAGGACAATGAAACCTTCCTAAGTCAAAGTATAATTATTCAAATATTCAAGTCACAATAAGTAGAATATTCGTGGGGCCTACTATGGAGCTAGAACATATCAACAAACATTAATGCGTCAAAGAGTGATTTATACTATAACACATCTGACATATCGCGTTGGTCCCAGATAAGGATCTGAGCATCCCTGAAGTCAGTAAAGACAGAGAGTTGCACATATCCGGCATCATATGACACCCTGATGACAGCAGACAGACTCAAATACCAGGTGCCAAAGAGATAGCCAGGATTACAACAAAAAACGGCGAAAACGGAAACAAAGACATGGAGAACATGTCAGAAGGCCACCATCAGGCAGAGAGGACCCCGGACCCTCATTGTGTGTTATGTAGCATACTCCGTTTGTTGACACTATCCACTCTCTCAATACGTGAGGCCGATCTCTGTGATCTTGGGAGTCGTTGTTCTCTTAGAGTTCCAAACATCCCAGTTGGACGTGATGAAAGCGGAACACGGGTTAAGGGCAATTGAGACAGGGCGTTCGAAGCAGCAGAGTCCCAGTCAGGCAAGGCGACCATGGGCAATTTCAGGGCTGTGAGAAAGACTGGAAGATCCGCTGGTGTTTTAAAAGTCACTGTGCCGTACTCTGTTCTGATCTGGAGTGCGAAAGGTTACCCCCACTGATATGGACTGTGCCTGGCTTAGAGAATAGACAGAAGGGGTCTCAGCGCCGCCCTAAGCCGCAAGGTGCGCCTCGTGGAGAATAGCGGGAGTAAGCCTAGCCTTCCTCATGATTTCCTCTTTACCAGCGTAGTAATGGATCCTAAAGATCGGAGGCTTTACCCATGAGCATGTTGAAAAGCTTGCTTAAGGACGGAATCAGATCCTGTGGCCTAACAGACTCCGGGAGACCCCTGACCCTGATGTTATTCCTCCTATTTCTGTTTTCCAAGTCGTCAAATTGATCAACTAAATGCTGGTGGAGGGTTTGCTGACACTTGAGGGCCGTTCGAAGTTCTAAGATGGATTTTTGGACATCTGAATGAGAAGATTCAAGGGACTGTACTTTATCTTGGATGATGGAGAAATCAGCCTTCACCACACCTATGTCTCTCTGCCACGCCTGCTTGAGGTCAACTGCCATGGCCGACATGTCATTTTTAGTTGGTAAAAGTGTTAAGAGAGTCAGAAGCTCTGGATGGCCTCTAAGAATTGTTAAGGCTCTGTCCTCAGTGATATCAGAAATAGCTTCGGCAGAGTCTCCTCGGTTATAGTGCTGTTTCTCAACATTAGTAGGGGCAGCTTGAGGGGCTTGGTGCCCTTTGGGCGTACTGAAATTGGGCTTGCTAGGTAGCACCTGGGGACTATCTGGGGGCGAAAGATGTAAGACCAAGAGTCCTGGCAGGCACTTCCTACAGAGAAGGCCTCAAGGGGGTCTGCAACCGTCTCCTGCGAGTGTCCCTGGGGACTATTGGGGAGCCGCAGGGAGCATGTAGAGTCTCCTGGAGGCCACTGTTTTACTCCAAAAGGCCCTTCAGCAGACGGGCTGATGTCAGCACATATAAGACCCTGTGGTGTGGCTCCGATGCCTCTCTCTCCCCCTGACGTAGTTAACTCCTGAGGCGCCAAAGTGAAGCATATTCCCCTCCTCCCCCTGTTCCAGGGGGTCCATGCTGCCTCCAATCTCACCCATCTGTAACATGGTTGCAGGATAAGGGCTTGCTGAAAGCGTCTTCACCGCCACAACCCCCACTCCCCCTCATCCAACCTTGTGGGAGTCTGTCCTGCCAGCTCCTCTCTCTCCTCCCGGCTTCGGGCTTCAGTGCTGCAGCGGGTCGAACGGCCGTCAGATCCTGGTGTCGACAGCAGCTGACTGCGTCTCAGAGGCACCCTCGCATCTGACATATCGGAGCCATGGGGTGAAGGTGTGCAGGGAGCGTCCAGGCCGGATGGGGACGATGGCGCTGACTCATCCCTCCCTCATCTCCGCGGTGCGGCCGGGTCCGCCGCTACCGGGTTTCTGGTAGTTGCCACATGGAGAGCGACTTGTTCCTCCAGAGCTTGAGGCAGTCGCCGCTGTGTCCACGCTCCCGGAGGTGCAGCTGCATCTTCTGCTGTAAAGCCGCAAGCAAGCGGAATGCAGGGAGCCTCGTGGTTAGGTGGGGAAGATGGCGCCTGCTCCGGCGAGGTGTCGACAGATGCCAGGGCCAAATGCAAGGTCAGTAGCGGCTCGAAAAAGTTCTGGATCCTCGCTCCTGGTGCTGGGGTGGTAAGGGCAGCTCTGGACCCCTTCTTGGCTCTTCTCGGACCCATTTGACAGCTCTTGTCACTCATTAAAGCTCAGGCCCCAACGGAGCTTTCAGAAAACGCATCCTCCTGCCAGCATGCTAGGCCACGCCCCAGACATTTACTTTTTTCTGGGCTATACACTCACTGAAAAACCTGGCTAGCTTTATGTTTTGCTTTATTAATTAGTTGAGCAGCATAACCCTTTGCTCTGAATTTGTCCTCAATAATAGAGGATTGTAGTTGAAATTCATCATCTGCCGTACAATTTTTGTGCATTTTTCTCATGAGCTCAATAATTCAAAGAAACTTCTTCCTGAAAAAGGGCTAACATTTTGCCCTGATAACAAATTAGAGACCTCCAACAACTCATTAGAAAGATAACTTTGAAAATGTATTTTACTTTTGAAAAAAACAAAAATAAACAGGAAGTTCCCACACTATAAGAAAATGATAATGATGAAATTAAGGTCATAACTAAATCCTTTTTTTTACCGAATATGGTCACAGGGACACCATATCCTTGTCTTCAAAGATTTGGTGGGAACTGATCTAACACTACTAAAAGCCAAACTACCTAGTAATGCCAATTTAATGAAAGATTAGAAAACTGCCATTCCATCATGACATCTTAATTTGGAGTACAGACAAAGGGGGTGGGATTTTCATCCAAAATCAAACTGACTACAATTAGGAAGCCCTCAATATTTTGCAAAATAGGCAATACTATAAAGTCATTGAAACAGACCCTTTTATTCCATTATATGAAAAAATACAATATATTTTTTTAAAAGAACCTTTGAACATACAATAAGACTTTTCTACAGCCAAATTGGTTCAGAAACTGAAACAATTGAACTTAACTAATGTTGAGGTGTTGAAAACAAATATAATGCTTACATTTGCTAATTGACTCTAATTTTCAAGATCCAGAGGTGGTTGTAATTACCTATGACACCTTTCTTGCAGACATACTGAAAATGTTGTCTTCATTGTTTCATTTATTATTGCATTGTTTTGTAGCTAGTCTAGTTTCAACATCTACTTATATAGTCTTTTGAGCCTTCAGTATTTTATTATCTTAGGTTGACCAATCAAACGAGAACTCAGCACTGATGACATAATCTAATTACAGTTGCATCACTACTTTTCTAAATGCTCTCTGTGTAAGACATTTCAGTTTTAAGATTTCTTAGCTTAGTTTCTAGGCATATGCACACATTTCTATATGTTTTTTTCAGATATGCCTCATTCTTGCAGTAACAAAGCTTATAATTTTTGCTACATAGGTGGAGAATTTATTTTGCGTCACAAATGTGAAACCTGACTACCATGATGAGGAAAGCCAATAGCCTATATTTTGGCTGCAGAATAGGAGATCAGAACAAGAGTTGGGCTCCACCAAAGCTGAAAGATATACATCAATCTTTCCTTGGGTTTCATGGGAA
>JAODAL010075095.1:0-14130 GCA_025379985.1 Phyllomedusa bahiana
AATGGTGAAATGCGGCAAATTGGGACTAATCTTTTAATGCGCCAAAAATCTGTCGTATTCTACACTCTCAGAATCTCATAATCCGGCATTGAAACATTAAGAAGGCGACATGTATGAATTCGAATGCGTCTTTTTTTTACTTGGTCCCAACACACGTTCAAAATAGATATAGAAGAGTGTAGTATACGACAGATTTTGGCGCATTACATAGAGCTTAGTGCACCAAGTTTTGGCATTAAACCTCTTGCCATACAAAGTTTGGCGCATTAGCTCTATGTAATGCGGCAAAAATCTTCATACTGTCGTATTCTACACTCTGGAGAACTGGAGTGTCGGCGCCAAGTTAAAAAAAAGTACGCATTCGAATTCATACATGTCGCCCCAATTCTACACAGGCGCTCTGCAGAAATATAGGTGAGAACAGTGCAGTAAAATCCAGGAACCTACAGGTGATGTCTTATGGGAGTCATTTACTTTTCTTTTTTTCTCCATCTGGTCCAGTCTACCATGATGTTCCAAAGCAACAAAGTAGGACATAAAGGGGGGCAAGGTAGTGAGAAGGTTTTTTAACATCAAAAGGATGTCATCAGCAAAGAGGGAAAGTTTAAATTCTGTTAAAATCCTGTTGAATCCTTTTTTGGCATCTAGGCTAAGAAGGAGTGCTTGTTGGGTCCGTAAATTAATCACTTCTACCAGATATAATGGTCCTTTTGGTATTGTCTCCGCCCTGCAGAAATGGGAAAAAACCTACCTGAACTTTATTAATCAGGTGTGGGAACATCCTATTTAATCTGTTGGCAAAGAGTTTTGTAAAGATTTTGAAATCAGAACAATAGGACAATAGTTGGCACAATCTGCGGGGTCTCTACCTGGTTTTGGAATAAGTGTTATGAAGGAGTGTGATATCGCGTCAGGGGCAGAAGCGTCCTGGAAAAAGAAGTTAAAGAGGTGCAACAGCTGGGGTGTTAGAATGCAAAGTATGTTTTGTAGTGCAGACAGGAAAGACCATCTGGTCCTGTAGTCTTCCCAGATGGGAGTTCCTTAATAACTCCCACAAGTTCCTTCCTTTCCAAAGGGGAGTTCAAAGCTTATCCAGCTTTTCCATGCAGGGTAAGGATCAGACAGAAAGGCAGGAAGCTTCTTATTACAGCTCAGACCTGACCTTTATTTTGAGGGAGGGCTGAGGGTAAGAAATTTAGTTCAGAAGAGTAATCAGAAAATGTACTAGCAGTAGACTTTGGGTCATTCCGTAACGTACCCCTTTAGTTCCTTATTACCGTATTCATAGAATTTCTGTTTTGGGTAAAGAAATTTCTCTACAGTACCAAAAGCTATGTTCTTTATGCCAAGGATGATTACGGTAACTCCCCAAAGGTCAAATCCGAGAACACCATATTGAAGTCACCTCCTACTTACACTGTTGTGGCTTGAAATTTTGACACTCTTGCTAAAACCTGGCTAAGAAATGTGGGTTGAGAAGAGTTAGGTAAATTTACATTGCACAGAGGAATTGATTTACCATACAAGGAACCATGTAAAAGGACATAACAGGTCGCTGGGTCAATTATCAAAGAGAAAACTTGGACAAGCCAAGTGTTGGCAATTAAAATTGCAACCCTGCCTTTATTCAGTGGAAGCGGAGTAGACTACCAGGAAGGACCCAGCTGAGTCATAACATGTCTCCTGTAGGTGTAAGGTGCCTGACCAAAAAAAAAAGGATGAACCTTGGACAAATATTTGTGTGTTTTTTTTTTTTCTTCCTTGTTTTCCAAGTGTCTTTTTTGTTTAAGTCTTTTTGGGAAATAAAAATTTTCTTTATTACAAGCATATTTAATCTGAGATAATACATTTTGTTGGTAGCAACTTCTGTAAACAGTCAGTCCACACATGGCGATGTGGAAGTTGTGGGCTGTGTAGAGCTGAGGAAGAAACTAATGAGCCTTGCAACGATAGACCCTATTATACATTTGCTATGCAGTAGGGAATTTTAAAATCTGGTTTTATATTTTAAAATGTGGGGAGGATGGAGCTGGGGCTGCTATGGGCTGTTTCCCCTGTGAGAGAGATGGAGCAGCATTGTGTGGCTTAGCTGCCATGTGGCTGAGGTGCCCCAGAGGTTAGCCCCAAAAAGGGATGGGGGTTTAAGGCACTAGGGGAATAGAGGGGTACGATCTATCCCTCCTCTGGTCTTGTTTACCCCTGAAGGTTATGCAGTAACAAAGTCCTATTTTTTTGGGCAATAAGAAGGGTCAAAAGCGGCTTACCGGGTGTGCAAATGGGGTTTAGGGGTGTCTACAGATGGTGAGAATTTGGGGGGCGTAAAGGCACTGGGGCCCCCGGGAAAAGCTTTGTGCGTGGGGAGTGCCTCTGGACGAAGTTGTACCTGTGGCTTTCTGGGGTAGGATATGGTGTTTTTTTACCCATCTAGGGTTCACAGGTTAGGGGTGCTATTTTAGGAGCAGAGCTTCTTTCCAAATGGCTTTCTTCCTCGGTTTTGTGCATTTTTTTATGAAAAAACCCAACTCCATGGACCCTCCTCTGTTCGTGAACAGTTAAATAAAAAGTTCAGGGCCCCGGGATCGGGTTTGGGGGTACCTTTGGGTCAGCCTGGGTTGGGCCCCCCTGGATGATTTTGGCCCGTTAGAGCCACTTGGTGGTAGTTCTGCCCCCTTTTTTTTTTCCCCCTTTAAACCCCGATTTGCTTTTTTATTTCCCGTAGAAGGTTTGAAAATTTTTAAAAATTTTTTTTTTGTTTTCTTGTCTATAATTATTTTGTGACAGACCAAAATACCATGTGCCTTGTAGTTTTTACTTAATTGAATAGGTAAAACACTATTTACACCATAACAAGTGTTTCTTCTTGCTGCATTTTTTATTTTCGGCCTTCAAATAAAGTTTGAGACAAAATATACATACCATCTTGTAATTCTTCAGTAAATGATGTGCACCAAATTTCCTCCTAGTGTAACTGTGAAGCAAAGTGTAATTAAAAAGGAGATTCAATTAGACTAAATCAGACTTAAAGGGGTAGTCTTATCTAGCTTTTTTCACTCTTCACAACCTCTTCAAGTTCACACTGCCTGTGCTTGCTATGAGGGGAGAGTTAAGCAGTGACTGACATTTCAGCTCTGCTAGCTTCTATTCCTAGCTGAGCCTGTACAGGGACTTTACTGATGAAGGAGTTGTGAAACACCATGACATTGCCCAAGCTATATTTGTCATGAGAGGATGCTTCTAGTTAGAGAGAAAAACGTACATGCTGCCAAGACACGCTGCTGCAGAATGTCTCTGTTATATTTGATGTTACTGCACATAAATAAGCTTTGTAGACCTAACAGAATGATTCTAGTTAGAGAGAAAAACGTCAGCACCTCTAAGTGTTAGAGATTTCTCAGCAAAAAGATAAGATCAGAAACTGAGATGCAAGCTTCATTCTGCTGATAAGACACATCAGGAAGTGACGTCTCCAGCCAGGCCACTGCTAGAGCAGAAAGACAAGGTCAGTAACTCGATAAGCTTGTGAAAACAAGCAGGAAATAATAACTGCTCTAGTTCTGAAGTGAAGCAAAATTGGAATAGCAATGTATTTGGTAATAATCTTTATTTACTTTTGTCTACATGTTTAACCCGCTCTAAAGAAAAGAAAATGACTCTTCTTTTCTCTCTTTTCCGCTTTCCAAAAGCCATAACATTTTTATTTTTCCACCGACATAGGCAAATGAGGGCTTTTATTTTTCGGGACAAGATGTACTATTTAATTATGTCATTCATCATACCATAGAACATACTGGGAAACGGCAAAAAAATTCTAAGTGGGGAAAAGTGTGAAAAAATGTGCTTGTGCCATGTTTGCAGGTGTTCTGCTTTTACAGCGTTCAATGTTCAGAAAAAATTATGTGTTTTCTCTATTCTACAAGTTGATGTGAATACGGAAATGCCAAACATGTAGGGTTTTCGTTATGTTTTGGTACTGTAAAAAAAATTAGGGCACCTATGGCATTTTCTTCCACCAATTACTTTTTTGTACTTCTACCTATAGACTTGAGTGAGGGTACATTTTTTGCAGGCTGAAGTGTACTTTTTATTGATAACAGTTTGGAATACAGGTGACTTTTTTGATAAAATTTACACCAATATTTAGGGGATGTGAAATAACCCAAAAAAACTCAATTATGGCGTTTGGATTTTTTTTCCTCTATGGTGTTCAGCGTATGGGATATTTGATGTTATATTTTAATAGATCAGACTTTTATAGATGCGGTGATAACAAGTACGTGCAACTTTTTTATTTTATTTTTTATTTGTAAAATGGCAAAAGGGGTGTGATTTGAACTTTTAAGTTTATTTTAACACTTTAAAAAATTTATTTTTTTTACTTAAACTTTGAGTCCCCCTTGAGTCACCCTAGGAGTGTGATCATTTATACAGCCTAATACATTGTATAGACAATGCATTAGCATGTACAAATATGGCGGTTTTACTACTTCCTGCTGATTCTCATTGATTTAGATGGTCGTGGCGTCTAAGGGATTAAACAGCACGGGAGGGCAGTGGCTCCATCCCATGGTGTAACCGCTGAGTCTTAGCTGCAATTTGCGCGTCATTCCCACCAGGGTCGGGACAAGGCATATTGTGGCTCGATTGTTATCTCATGCTTCCTAATGGCATTTGTTTACAGATAAGCACAACACCGTGATATCATGGTAAAAGCAAACTACCCTTTACCCCATACTGTTTGTAGCAACCCCTGCTTACCTTAGAATTGCTAACTGTGTTTCCCCTTAAGTTTCCCCTCGCCAAGATGGTGGTCGTGTCTAGCGGTTCCCTTTTGTTTCCTGTTTCCGTTCCTGGTTTTATATAAATATATAAACAACCCTTTGTCCATTGCTGATTTTTTTGTGTTTAAGCCCCTGCTTTTTTTTGCAGTCCCTAGCCGGAACTTACCTCCCTTAGTTCCTCTCATTTGGGTTTTACCTGCAAACCCTCTCTACCTACTCCATTTGTGCCCCTCTCCCTCTGGATCCATCTCCACTTGCGCTCCGGTTCCGTCTCTTTTTGCCTCCTTGTTTCCCAACCCCAGCCCTCGCCAAGGGGATTGCTGTATCCACTGTATGGGGACAGGATCCCAAAACCCACAAAATGGACCCGGGGGTGGGAGTCCGGACGCTCGCCCAAAACAGCTTCGGGACTGTATGGCTAACATGCGCATGAGTCAAGCTTTGAAAGTCAAATGTGAGTTATAAAGGGCCAGGGGGCATAATATCCAATTTGGAAAAGCGATTCGGAACACGCGAATTGTGCACCTTATCCGACCGGATGGTCCCCCCGGGGAAAGGTCAACCCTCGGGACCCCCACTTGGGGGTGCCTGTCAGAGCCGAAATTCCCACCCTCGATTCGGGGGGAATGGGACAAATTCCGGGGTTTCCCAACCATGTAGACTAACTTCGAGAAACCTAGAAATTCCCAAACCGACAGATCGAACCCTGTGTATCATCTGCTGCTGACACAAAAATTCCCCTGGCTAGTCCTTTAATTAAAACTCAAGGCCCCCGAAATCACTGGAGGGTTAAAAATTGACGCCATGAGTCAATGTTTGACGGTCCCAATCGCGGTGCTACAGCGAAGTTTGCAATATATCCTTTGGGCCCAGGAAACCGCCCGGTTGCCGAGTATGCCAGGGAGTTAAAGAGGTGGGCAGTCGACACCAACTGGAATGATGCACAAAATTCTCTTTTTTTAGGAAAAGGATACGCTGAAATAAAAATAAACTTGCGCGTGCAGAGGCCCCTTTAGGTTTGGTGCCTTCAAAAATCACTGCATCCGAATCGATACCGACTATCTGAAGGGACGCGGGAGAAGTGGGTCTCTAAATTTTGAAAAAGCTTTTCCCTCCAGCCCCTGAGCTTTCCTAAGGAACCCAAGGGGAAGATCGCAGAGACCCGGAAATTGAGCTATGAAGTGGTTTCCCTTTTAAAAAAACGGGGGAGCACAGAAAAAGGGAGATGGGCCCGGGAAAGTTTTTGCTTCTATTGGGGGAAATTGCCCATTCCCTTATCAACTGCCCTGCCGCCCACGGAAATTGGTGGCACCCATTATGGCCCAGATAGCTCAATGAAGAATCAATTGCTTCGAAAAATTTTGAAAAGACTTTATCCTTTCCATTCATCGGGGGGCTTTCTTATCAAGAAAAAAACAGAGACTCTCTTTTACATCCTTCCCATCAATTTCCGGGTTAACTCACAATGGGTATTACTTCAGCGATGATAGTCGGGGAATTTGGGCTTTTTTCTTGGACTTCTTTTGCTCAGAGCAGGGGGGTTAAAATTTCAAAAAAACTCTCATGTTTAATGGAAAGGGTGAGGGGATCCCCACTGAACTCGGGGCCAGGGGCCAAGAGACAGCCCACTTGAGATCATTAACATCCATCAGAGAAGTCCTGTTTTCCGTTGCTCTTCTCCACACCCCCTGTCACCCGGGGCCTCCCTGGTAAAAGCCAGAACCCAGCATCAATGGGAACCAAAGGAGATAAGTTCCCGCGGGGATACCCTTCCCCCTAGCTCATTTGAACGGGGCCCCCGAAGACCCAGCTCAAAAATCAAAATTTAGAGCTACCTGGTTTTTCAGGGAATTTGCGTGTCTGCTAAACAGAATGCAGACCAGCCCCCCCCACACGACCCTTGATTCCCCCCATAGATTGCTTCCGGTTGCCCCTATACCTTTTGGAAAACATCTCCCCTTTTGGCGGCCCTAAAATTAAAAGCCTCAAAACACATAGAAGAAAATCTAGCTAAGGGGTTCATCCCCATTTTCCTCACACGGGGGTCCCATTTTTTTTGTTAAAAAAAAGGGGATGGTTCTTTAAACCTTTGTATAGATTAAAAAAACTTAAAAAAAAATTAAAATAAAAAATCGTTATCCCTCCACGCCCCTGAATTCGGAGAAGTGGGGGCAGGGAGGATTTTTTCAAAATTAGATCTACGGGGGCCCTACAACCTGGTGTTTGAGCTGGGCGAAGAAGGGAAAAACGGCATTTAGGTCCGTTACGGAATTTAAATTTTGCGTTTGCCTTTTGGCCTTTGAAAATGCCCGGGACACTTTCCAAAACATCTCTTTAAATGAATTTCAAGATCTCCTGGTAATTTCATATTTATTACTTGGAGGATATCCGATTTTCCCAAAATCATGGAAGGGAAACCCCAGACATGTGAAAAATTTTTCTGGAGCGGTAAGAGAGAACCAATCTAATTAAGTTGAAAAATGTGAATTCCACCAGCCGAGATCCAATTTTTGGCTATGTTTTTTCACCACATGGCTACAGTTGGGCTTAACAAGATCAAAGCAATGTAGATGGCCTACTCCCGAAAATAAAGATGTGCAAAGCTTCTTAGGTTTTGCCAATTTCTTTAGACGTTTTAAAGAATTTTTCGGAAAAAATTTCTCCTATCACCAGTTGATAAAAGGGAAAAAAAATGTTTTGTTTGGTTTTCCCCAACACAAGAATCCTTCTTATTTTGAAGACCAAGTTTACAAGCTCCCATTAGTTATCCAGACCGAATCGCCTTCATTGTGGGGAAATAGATGCTTAACTGTGCTGTAGGGGGCCCTACTGTCCCAGAGACAGGAGAAAATGTTTATTGCTTTCCCTTTTGGTTTTTTCCCGACGTTTACACCTGCTAGAAAAATTAGGTTTGGGGGGGAAAAAAAGCTGTTGCTATCGTTGCGCCTTTAAGGTTTGGGAACCCTCTTTAAGGAAACTTCACAACAAATAATTTTGACGGATCACCGTTTTCTGGAATTCGTGAGATTGCCAATGTTCTATTCCTCGCCAAGTGTTGGGGTATTTTTCTTAATCAGTTAACTTCTTAATTGTTCGCCCGGATCCCGTAATGGCAAGGCGGAGCTCTATCAAGAATTTCTCCAGTGATTTTTCCCCACCCCGCTTTATAAGACCCTTGTTTTTGAGTCTAGCGTTTTGGGGGTAAATTATAATAGGGTTGCTCAAAGAAAATAAAGGGAAGGCCCAAAAACACCGACTCCCTTTTGTCCCCCAACCCCCGGTGATGTACAGTTGGGACTTTAAAAACAAGATGTGGGCCCCCGGGCGCAGATAAAATTCCCGAAAAAATCGATAAGATCCCGGACTAGCCATGATTCCAAAAATTTTCCGGGGCACAAAGGGGGCAGAAGGGGCAGGAATTTTTTTCCCGATTCTTCTGGTGGCCCAATTATTTACAGTGTAAGGAAGTTTTAAAAACTTGTGACATTTTTGCTAGATCAAGATCCCGTTCTTCACCCCCGGGGCTTCTACGCCTTTGCCGATCCCCTTCGCCCTGGGGTTCAATTTCCATGGCTTCATTAAGTTCCCATCTCTAAAGGGAAAAAATAAATTTCGTGGTAGTGGGACCACCCAAGGCTGCCATTTCATCCCATGTATGGTCTACCCCCCAAAGACATGCGGATTCATCTTCGAAATTTTTTTGTCTTCATGGGTTCCTGAGAAGTTATCTCGGATCGTGGGGGCGTTTCTTTAAAATTTTGGCGGAGTTTTTTGTCACATGGATTTGATAAAATCTATCAACCCCCTTTCATCACAACTAATGGACAGATGAACCACAAATAGACCCGGGAAAGTATCTTCGATGTACATTTTTTATCTACAAGATATTGGGCTGATTTCTTCCCATTGCCGAGTTTTGTTAATAAATTTCCCCAAAATGCCTCCCCCCAAACAGACTCCCTTCTTTGCAAATTTGGGGGGCCATCCAAATATTTTTTCCAAAATTCCCCGCGTTTCCCCATTTCCAGTCCCCCGGAAAGGATCTCTGCATAAGCAAAATTTTTCAATACTGAAGGGAAAATGGAGGGCTAAGAAAGCACAAAAGTGGCAGATAGACATCGTAAGCCAGCACCAAATTTTAAAGGGGGGGATAAGGGATGGGTTTCCACCAGAAAATTTTTAAATTAGGTTCCCCTTTACCAAAAAGGGAAGAAGTTTTCGGGCCCTTTTAAGTCATCAAAAAAATCATCCAGAGCTGTTCGGGTCAAATCCCCCATCGATAAGACCCATCCCGTGTTTTGTGTTCTTTTAAAAACCTGCCGTGTTAAACCCCCTTCCGGGGGTGTTTTCCCCCTCCCCCTATGCAGTGAAGATTATGGGGAAGAACAGTTTTTTTTGGGTTTGGGCAAATCCGGACTCGAAATTTTTTGGAATCGCTGCAGTCCTTTAAGTGGGAAGGTTTGGTCGGAAGAAAATTGTGGGAACCGTGAGTAATTTATGTCCAAAATGTCAAAAATTTCATCAAAGACATGGGGAGCCCGAAGTCAGATATCGTCCAGAGGCGCTGTTGAGGTGGGAGTAAAAGTCAAACCGCCCGCTATATTAGAATTGTAACGTGTTTGCCCCCTTTAAATTTGCCCTCAAACCAAGATGGTGGATCGTGTCTCGCTGGTTGCCTCTTGTTTCCCTTTTTTTGTTCCTGGTTCCTATAAAACCCTCAAGCCAGTCCATTGCTTTGGGATTTGTTTTAAAACCCTGGTTTTGCATCCTTGGCCCGGAATTACCTACCCCTATTCCCTTTATTTGCGGTTTACCCCGAAAACCTTCATACCTACGTACCCCTTACTTTGTCTGCTGACCGCCTGGATCCGTCTCCATCCTGGGGCCCCCGGTTTCATCTTATTTGCCTTCACTGTGTTCCCAAAACCAGCCTCGCCTTGGGTTTTTTCGCTGTTTCCCTAGAAATCGTACAACTGTTCCTGAATTAAAACCAATTATACTTTACCACTTCTACCATATTCCGGTGAAACTATAATGGTGATCCCAGTTTGCACTCAGGCTTTGCTGACTATAAGTGACTTACAGGACATGTCCTCTATGACTGGAGTAATTCACTTTCCTTTTCTTCTCCATCCGGTCCAGGCCTCCATGATGACTTCTCCTGGCCAAAACTCGTCCCTGTAGAATTTACCACACAAACATCTTAGAATTTTCACTTCCAGCACCTCCCTACCCATTCCCACCTCTATATAAACTTTGCATGAGTCAATATGTGGAAATAACAGCCCGCAGCCACCCCAGAAGTGGACCATCACATTAGAGATTCCACTTCTGATGGTTACCGGCTCTTCCCAGTATCCCTGATGCGTTGAGTACTGGGGTAATAGGGACACGGGGTTAGTGTCAGTCTTGTGATGACAAAAACCACAACTGGCTGACACCAAGTTCAAACTACACTGATTTTCCTTTGCAATGAAAAAGAAAAAACATGTCAATTCTTGAGGCAGATTCTGCAATGCACATTATGATACATAGAAGGCTGAAAATTTACCTGAAAATCAATGTCAAATCCTTGTCTGAAATTTGCACTTACCGGCACAGATTTTCCGATGAGGATATGACACTCATTCAGTGCTGAAAATTTCAGCATCAAAATTCATCACATGAACAAACCCTAATACACCATTATGAACCCCATCTCCTCCTCTATATCCCCCCCCTGCTCTAATTCCCATCACCCTGCTCTGATCCCCCTTTCCTGATCCCCTCTACCCTGATTCCCTCCCTCTCCTGCTCTAATTATCCCTTTGCCCTAATTACCCCCCTGCTCTGATCCTCCCTGGCCTAATTACCCCCTCCCCACTCTGATCCCCTACCCTAATTACTCCCCCTGCTCTTATCACCCCCTGCTCCAATTCCATCCCTCTCCTGCTCTAATTACCCCCCTGTCCTTATTACCCATCCTGCTCTGATCTCTGCCTACTCTAATGCTCCCCCACTCCGATTCCACCAATTCTAATGCCCCCCCGCTCTGATCTCCCCCTACCCAAATGCCCCCCCTGCTCTGATCTCTGAGCTCTGCTTCTGAATCGGCTCCATACATTTGCTGCTCCCCCTAGTGACAGGCAGAGGTAAGCGCCCTAGGCGATCGCCTACCTCTGCCTCCCCATCGTCCTGGCCCTGGTTCCTGCTACACACCTCCTTAATGCCACCAGGACATACTCGTATGTCTAGAAGGGTTAAGCTGTTAAAGCTAATAAATGAGATGGGACACATGCAGTATACATACGTCATGGTGCCGTTAAGGTTCTATGTATGTCCTACCTGAAATTTTTTCCTTTTTGCGCTGACCCCCAAAAGTAACAGGGGGTAGGGGGGGATTAGTTCCCTCTGTTAACCCCCAAAAATTATCGCTGCCGTGGCATCTAAATGAATGAGAGAAAGTGCCGCGCACCATTTCTCACTCTGATCTGCACCCATGGCAAGATCAAAAAGTGCCAATTGGTTAACAAGGTGGGGGAAGTTTTTTGGAAGGCATGTGTCCCTTTTTAACCCACTCTCTCCCCCATTTTTGAAAAAAAACCCCATCTTTCAACACCCTCCTACATTGTTTATATTGTCATATTGTGTAATGACAATTACACCTTTTATCAGTATCCTATTGGGACTCAAAGTTACAGTATAAAAAAAAAATTATATTAAAAGTTCAAATCACAAAATTAAATGTTCAAATAATTAACAAGTTACATATAACTTTTTTACCCCGCTTTCCGTAAAAGTCGATATACAAAATATAACTTATTGACCCATGGGATAAACCCCAAAAGAGAAAGAAAATTACAAATGACAAAATTGCAATTGGAATAAAAAGTGATCAAAAAGAAACTCCGATCCATACATCATTATTAGAGATGGGCGAATTGATTCTAACGAAGTGGAATTCGTTTATAATTTCAGGAAAACTTCGGTTCTGAACGAAGTCAAAGTTTGGGGTACTTTGGGTGAACGAAGTGTGCTTTTGATTGATACAATGGCGGTGAGCACATGGCACTACATGGGGCAAAGCACTCTGGGAGGAAGAAGGGCATAGCTTGCATGACATGTGCGGGAGATGAAGCCAATCAGAGGCCGGCGGGATTCTGTGACTTTCACCGCACTATATAAGTCTGGGCGCGACGCTGGGAGCTCACACTCCTCTCACTGTACTGATCAGGAAGGTGCTGCCGCGGCTGTTGTTACTGAAGAACTGATTTTATACAGCAATTTTTGTGGGGTGTTCAGCTTGTTTTTAAGAGACTGCTTCTCTTAACGTTCTATTTCTGATTTTTTTTGGGTATTGGATTTGAAACCCAGTGTGCTCCACTGCGGGCTGCATATACATTTAAATCCTATCTGCTACAGACATTGAATATCCAAGGGGGATCTAAGCCAGTTCCTGTTGTATTCATTTAAAGAAACAGCTTTTACAATACAAATACCACTACATTTTTAGCTGCTCAATTCTTTGTCGCAATTTAACATCCGGGGTTAATTAAGCGTTGTTTTTCTGCTGTGCTGACTCCAAGAAACCGTTTTTTTCAACGCCAAAAAATAAAATTTTATTGTAGCATAATTCACAGGCAAAGGTTAATTACAATTTATCTCTTGTTGTGTGGCGTAAAAAAAAACACCGCATTGTAACACGCTACAAAGCTACTAGTTTGTGGTAGCTCAATTGTTTGGCGCAATTTACATCCCGGGGTTAATTAAGCGTTGTTTTTCTGCTGGGGGTGACAAAAAAACCGTCTTTTTCACCGCCAAAAATTAAAATTTTCCTGTACCCTAATTCACAAGCAAGGTTAATTAAAAATTTTTTCCCCTTGTTGTGTAGCGTAGAAAAACGCAATTGTAACACGTACAAAGCTAGTAGTTTGTGGCTGCTCAATTCTTTTGCGCAATTTTACATCCAGGGGGTTAATTTAAACGTTGTTCTTTCAGTTTTACTCAGTAAAAGAAACTTTTGTTTTTCACCGCCACAGAAGAAATTCTGTAGCATAATTTCATATCCGAGGGTTAATTAAGCCTGTTTGTGCTTTTATATTCAGTAAAATACACAGAGTTTTTAAAAGGCACATACAAGTCAATTTTTCCTGCCCTTGTGGAGCGCAATTTATATCCAAGGGTTACCCAAGCTTGTTACTGGGTTCATTTGGAGTCAAATACAGGGTGTGTATTTATCATTAGTGTTGAGCGATTGCGTTGGCTATCGAGATCGATCGATAGTCGATAGTCGGCCGCTATCGATAAGGTTTTTCGATAGTGAGCATCGATTATGCGCGATGACCATTAAAGTCTATGGGGGAGCAACAACAACCTTCATTATTACACCCAAACAAGGCTGGAGAAGCTGAAATTAAAATCCCCAACAGTCAAATGGAACGTGCTACACTTAGGCAAAAACATTTAGGTTAAAAAGTCACAGAAAAAAAGTCAAAACCCTTTTAATCCCCTGTCTTGTACCACAGCCGGGCCCCTTTAAAACCCGCATCACCACAAATTAAAAAGTGCCCGAGGGAGTATATTTGAAACCCTCTCTTCTTTAATGGACATTTAAAAATCCCCGTCCCGGGAACCCGATGAGCCCCCAAAATGCATGACCCCAGATTTAAAAAGTGCCGCAAAAAGGAGTCTTTCAACCACCATTTTAGTTGAAATGGACACAACTTTTCCCGTCCTGTCCGCAAATGCCATTAAACCTGTTGCCCACAGTTTAAAAAGTTTCCGGAAAAAGGAGTCTTTTTAACACCCTTTTTTGTTTTATGGAACGACTTACCTGTCCTGGGCCAAGCATGACCCCCAAAACCCGCATGACCCCCAATTTAAAAAGTGCCCGGGAAAAAAGGGGTCTTTCAAACCCCATTTTAGTTTTTTATGGAATTTACTATACCCTGTCGGGCCCCGCATAGCCCCCCCTGCATGACCCCCCATTTTAAAAGTGCCGGAAAAAAGGGGTCTTTCAACCCCATTTTTGTTGAACTGGGCTTGACTATACCCGTCCGGGCCACAATGAGCCCCAAAATGATGACCCCCCATTTTAAAAAAAGGGGAAAAAAAGGAGTCTTTCAACCCCCATTTTGTTTCACGGGCATTTCATCCGTCTGGGGGACAGCATGACCCCCCAAAACCTCATGACCCCCACATTTTAAAAAAGCCGGAAAAAGGAGTCTTTTTAAACACCATTTTTGTTTAAGGACATTGACTATACCTGTTGTAACGGGGGACGGTCCCCTGGGGCCCCAAAGCAAGCGTGTACTAAGCAGCCAGGGGAACGGAGTCTAAGTAGCCCCCCGGGTTTTACCAGAGCCGCCGCAAA
>JAODAL010075096.1:0-14130 GCA_025379985.1 Phyllomedusa bahiana
AAACTTGTTCACTGCTAAGAATTTATGACAAATCGGGGGAATTCTCTCACAATAAACTGCGGCATCCACCGGGGATAGGGCGACCCCACTGTCCTGCTCCTCACAGATCGCAGTAATGACATGGTCTCCAGGCGCATCCACAGGCGCAATGTTGGGGCCAAGGCAAGTGGGGGCCAATAATACTCTGACCCTCCTCCGGGCAATACCTACAAGATCAGCATCTGATAGGTGAAGTTCATGTGTAGACCAAGTCTTGCATCGGTCCCATAGAAATTGCATGGCACTCACAATGCCGACACTACAGCTATAGAATGGAGACCAAATATTTTAGATATTGGGGGGGGGGAGGGGGTGGGCTGTTGTGCCTGGAGGCTCAAGAGGTATCCCTTTGCCTGGCACACAAGGCTTGTTATTTCGGTCCTTCCCATACAACCAGCGCCTTAGGCTGATCACATGTAGAGGACCCATGACATCCCCCGACCCGTGTGGAAGGAGTCTGGAGCGTTTTGTCTTATGACTCCGTGTTGTGCTGTTCCTCAGTTATTCCTCCTGGAAATGTATTACCGATCCAGTATTCAGAGGGGTGTGAGCCTGTGCACACCGACTGACTGCACTGAACTCACGGATTGCTCCCGGCTCAGGTGGTCTAACAGACGCAAATTGGTTTCATAAAAAATATAAATGCAATAAAAAAACTGAATAAGAAATATACATCTTAAGAAGATCCCAAGAGGACCGAAACGTTCCTTCTTAAAGGGGTTGTCTCACTACATTGATTCATCCTGTTTTCTTGGTTTCACTTTGAATTCAGTGGCGTGTTTACGGACTTCCACTAGGCTGCAATAGAAGCCAGGTCTGTAGCTATAGCAACCAGCGCTGGCAGCCTATCAGAAGAGATCGAACAGGTCTGTAGCTATAGCAACCAGTGTTGGCAGCCTATCAGGAGAGATCAAACAGGTCTGTAGCTATAGCAACCAATGCTGGCAACCTATCATAGAGAGTAAACAGGTCTGTAGCTATAGCAACCAGTGCTGACAGCCTATCAGGAGAGATCGAACAGGTCTGTAGCTATAGCAACCAATGCTGGCAACCTATCATAGAGAGTAAACAGGTCTGTAGCTATAGCAACCAGTGCTGGCAGCCTATCATGAGAGAGTAAACAGGTCTGTAGCTATAGCAACCGGTGCTGGCATCCTATCAGGAGAGAGTAAACAGGTCTGTAGGCTGTAACTATAGCGACCTGAGCTGCGGATGCAGCCAATACACGGGGGATATCTAGGAATAGGTAGGACACTGTTAATGGACACATATTACAAAGGGACTTGTTTTTGCAAGATCTGTAACATAAAAAGCAGCGATCCCTGTAGTGAGACAACCCCTTTACTATGGAATTCTAATCTGAAATGTGGAGCCGGAATAAAAAAAAAAATTTTTAAGAGAAATCATGTTTTAAGAATATTGATATAAATAATAGAATTTTAAAAATCAACTCATGGATGATATGAATTATTTTCATTTGGATAAGAGAGCGCAGCTTATCTTCACACTTAGGGCCACATGTACGAAAACTGTCTGGGTCTAAAACACACTTTGTTGCCCATAGCAACCGTCAGAGCACTATATGAAATTATAGGGGCGCTCTGATTGGTTGCTATGGGCAATAAAGTGAGTTTTAGACCCAGACGGTTTTCATACAAGTTTCCCTTATCGTCTAGAATTTTTGGGCTTTGCACCTTCTTTCTATAGAACAGTGCCGGGGTCACACACAAACCTACCAGCACTGATTGGACCTCATCAGCCTGTGCAGGGACACACACACACAACTGTTAACACCCAGCTGACAGGTTCAGTCATACATTTCTAGGGGAATAACAGAGGAACAGCACAACCCAGAGATAGGAGAAGAGGCTCCAGAATTGTTGCATCACATCAGACGGGTCAGAAACGACCACAGGTGCTCTTTAAAGGTAAAAAAAATAATTATATTCCATTGGGGCCAGGGTGGTCCAAAAAACCCCAAAACTAATACTTCCCTAGCTGTCTCCACCTCTCCCCTCGACATGCTGGAGAAGCGCACTCTCTATTGTAAGTGGTGCTAGAGGATAACTAGGCAAGGATTTATGTTTCTTTTTTTGGACCCCCAGTGGAATATATACTTTGTTTTTTTACTGGACAACCCCTTTAAAGGGGATGTATCGCTTCATCAGTTCGTCTGTTTCCTTGTACTTTCAGTTTCTCAGCTCCTCAAATCCAGGGGCGTTTCTTCATTCTCCCCCCTTCACTGTTCGTGCTCGCTCCCGAGTCAGTGTGTTTGTTTGAGAACAGTGGAAGGGGATAGCACATCCCTGCTCTTCCCCCCCCTCTCTGTCCACATGTCACTGTGTCGTTTCTCTCCCTAAGCAGTCTTATTTTGTAAGAGCTGTTTGTTTACATACCAAAGCCCTGCATTCAGTCTATACAGTCTTCTATGAACTCAGAGCACTGATCTCTTCTCCTCTCACAGCTGGAAGTTTGTTACAGTTGAATCCAGTTTTCTATTAACTCATCCAGAGCAGCACAGATCTGTCTCCCTTCTATGTTTACATGCAGCAGCATTAGGCACCGAGCACACTTCTGCTGTTTTCTGATTGTAGAAGCAGCTGCAGGGTTACTGTGGAGCTGCTGGCTATGCAGAGTGAAATGTTGCCGGCCCCTTATTCTGAATGAGAGAGGCAGGAATGCACGCGCCTGTGAATACGACCGGGGGCCAGACAGAATGTAAATTAGTAGAGTCGTCAGCCAATGAAATGAAAGGAGGTGGGATCCGACCGGCACTGGGGAACAGTGTTTACAGAAAACGAAGATAAGGGAGACTGTGAAAACAAGACAGCTCTGCTAATGACATCCAATTGCAAAGTTTTCACTGTCCCCTTATTCTGAAGGCCATTTAATGTCATGATACAACCCCTTTAAGGCGATCACAGGGACCATCTGACAGCTGTTCCATTCATGGGCATAACTATAGCGACTGCTGTGGAGCCCAGAGATTGAGGGACCCCAATCAGATACAAGAACAGTGCTCTTTTTTGTAGGGAGCGAGTAGTTGGCGGCTTCCTGTTCTCTAACATTACTATGTGGGTTCCCTGATATATGGCGGTATTATTTTCCAAATGAGGCAGATGCCCGACGAGGCCCACCAGTGTGCGGGCGAAACGAGTTGCATTCGTATTGCTTTTATGCTAAATAAATCTGACACATAATCTGGAAAAAAAAAATTCATTCCTAAGTGTCAATTTATCTCATTTTTATAATCCCATATTTTCATATAGTACGGCCACTCACCATTATCTGTATTTTGGTCTAAGCACTATAATTCCCTTTTGTCCTTTTATATCCATTTCACTGGATTTTATGCAATGGCGGCATTATTTGTAATTCTGCTGCCGTTTTGGTTTATTCTCATTTAATGATGTCCCCCCCCCCTCCACCACATCACATTTTGCTATGGGGCCCTGTAAATTTTAGTTAAAGGGGTTGTCTCACTACAGGGATTGCTGCTTTTTATGTTAACGATCTTGCAAAAACAAGTCACTTTGCAATATGTGTCCATTAACAGTGTCCTACCTATTCCTAGATATCCCCTCTTGTATGGACTGCATCAGCTTCTCAGGTCGCTGTAGCTACAGACCTGTTCAATCTCTCTAATCATAGGCTGCCAGCACTGGTCGCTATAGCTACAGACCTGTTCACTCTCTCCTGATAGGCTGCCAGCACTGGGTTTCTATACCCACAGACCTGTTCGATTTTCTCCTGATAGGCTGCCAGCACTGGTTGCTATAGCTACAGACCTGTTCACTCTCCTGATAGGCTGCCAGCACTGGTTGCTATAGCTACAGACCTGTTCGATCTCTCTAATTATAGGCTGCCAGCACTGGTTGCTATAGCTACAGACCTATTCGATCTCTCCTGATAGGCTGCCAGCACTGTTTGCTATAGCTTCAGACCTGTTCACTCTCTCCTGATAGGCTGCCAGCACTGGTTGCTATAGCTACAGACCTGGCTTCTACTACAGCCTCGTGTGAGCCAGTAAACACGCCCCTGAATTCAAAATGAAACCAAGAAAACAGAACTGAGGTGAGATGAATCAATGTAGTGAGACAACCCCTTTAAGCCCCTGGTTCCATTCATGATGATCAGAGATACTATTGTGTCATAGACAAATCTGAAAACAGGCCTCAGTGCCATGTATCCTCAGGACCTCATGCAGCCTCACACGGATTATAATCTCCTTTATAATCCACATAATTTACAGACAGATACAGCACAAATACATTCAATCACGTCGCAGAGCAAAGCTGAGAGCAGAGCGACCCGGCGGCACGTCCTCCTCTCATCTATGAATCTCTCCATCCGATCTCAATGACAGCAGAACACACGAGGAGGAGACGATGGCCTCTCATGCACAATGTATCAGTCACTACAGCGAGGACACAGGACGGGCCAGAGATGTAGCTGCCCGGTGCGTGTCCTTCAGCTGCTGTGTCAGCAGGTCACCCTGGTGTACGCCGCGTGCTGCTCTGTGTGTATACAGCTGGATACACATCACACCTAACAACCTGTGCTGAGCTACCGGAGAACGGTCTGCAGGGGGTGACCCTGAGCACTGGAAGCCTCTGCCCTGCAGTAAATGGAGGTCTATGGAGGATAGGTTTGCATTTCTAATTTTCTGTACAAGAGGTGCTAGCCCTTACAGCATCATTATATTATATATATATATATATATATATATATATATATATATATATACACACACACACACATATATATACATACACACACAAACATATACACACATGCACCTATTTCTTCATTTACTGCACAGCCAAGCCCCCCAGGCTGCCCACCGTACATGAACTTTCGGGTTCTCCCCATAACGAGGATGAGCAGACACAATACGACAACCATTTTCCATCACATGTCCAGCAGCCCTGCCATCCAGACGAGACCACCACTCCCTTTTCTGCTGGGTTGGAGAGACTCTATAGCCAATGTGCACAGAAGAAAAGCCGGCCTGGACCAGCACATACGGAGCCCGCGCCTGCTCTTATAGACCCTCATGTCTGGAGCCAATCCTAGCACCGCATGGATGAGAGATAATGTGCTATAGAGGGTGGGGGAGAGGAATCCTTCAACAAGCGCACATGTCCCACCCCAGCCCTTTGTCACACTGCACTATCCAGAGAGTCTATAGAACATGGCTTGTATCCATCCTGATACTGTATGTGGTGTATATTATATACTGCTCATCATCATGTCTAGTATGAGATTGCCCCCATCCTCACCATCAGCCCTTGTATATTCCCCCAACCCCCATACTGTACACTGCTGACCATCAGCCCTTGTAAGTGACCCGCGTCCTATACCCTACGCTGATCATCAAACCTGGTATATAGCCCCATGTATACTGCTCCTCATCAGCCCTGGTATATAGCCCCCTGCTGTATACTGCTCCTCATCAGCCCTGGTATATAGCCCAATACTGTATACTGCTCCTCATCAGCCCTGGTATATAGCCCCCTGCTGTATACTGCTCCTCATCAACCCTGGTATATAGCCCCCTGCTGTATACTGCTCCTCATCAGCCCTGGTATATAGCCCATCTGTATACTGCTCCTCATCAGCCCTGGTATATAGCCCCCTGCTGCTCCTCATCAGCCCTGGTATAATAGCCCCCTGCTGTAATACTGCTCCTCCGCAGCCCTGGTATATAGCCCCCTGCTGTTCCTCATCAGCCCTGGTATATAGCCCCCTGCTGTATACTGCTCCTCATCAACCCTGGTATATAGCCCCCTGCTGTATACTGCTCCTCATCAGCCCTGGTATATAGCCTCATGCTGTATACTGCTCCACATCAGCCCTGGTATATAGCCCCCTGCTGCTCCTCATCAGCCCTGGTATATAGCCTCATGCTGTATACTGCTCCTCATCAGCCCTAGTATATAGCCCCCTGCTGCTCCTCATCAGCCCTGGTATATAGCCTCATGCTGTATACTGCTCATCAGCCCTGGTATATAGCCCAATGCTGTATGCTGCTCCTCATCAGCCCTGGTATATAGCCCAATGCTGTATACTGCTCCTCATCAGCCCTGGTATATAGCCCAATGCTGTATACTGCTCCTCATCAGCCCTGGTATATAGCCCAATGCTGTATACTGCTCCTCATCAGCCCTGGTATATAGCCCAATGCTGTATACTGCTCCTCATCAGCCCTGGTATATAGCCTCATGCTGTATACTGCTCCTCATCAGCCCTGGTATATAGCCCCCTGCTGTATACTGCTCCTCATCAGCCCTGGTATATAGCCTCATGCTGTATACTGCTCATCAGCCCTGGTATATAGCCTCATGCTGTATACTGCTCCCCATCCGCCCTGGTATATAGCCTCATGCTGTATACTGATCCTCATCAGCCCTAGTATATAGCCCCCCTCTCCCATCAGCCCTGGTATATACCCCCTGCTGTATGCTGCTCCTCATCAGCCCTAGTATCTAGCCCCCTGCTGCTCCTCATCAGCCCTGGTATATAGCCCCATGCTGTATGCTGCTCCTCATCAGCCCTGGTAATATAGCCCCCTGCTGACTGCCTCTCAGCCCGGTATATAGCCGCCGCTTATACGCTCCCATCAGCCCTGTAATATAGCCCCTGTTATCTGCTCTCATCAGCCTGTAATATAGCCCAATGCTGTAACGCCCTCATCAGCCCTGGTATAACCTCATGCTTCCCCATCAGCCCTGTATATACCCCCTGCTTATGCTGCTCCTCATCAGCCCTGGTATATAGCCCCAATGCATGTCTGCTGCTCCTCATCAGCCCTGGTATATAGCCCAATGCTGTATCCTGCTCCTCATCAGCCCTGGTATATAGCCCAATACTGTATACTGCTCCTCATCAGCCCTGGTATATAGCCCAATACTGTATGCTGCTCCTCATCAGCCCTGGTATATAGCCACCTGCTGTATGCTGCTCCTCATCAGCCCTGGTATATAGCCCCATGCTACTCCTCATCAGCCCTGGTATATAGCCCCCTGCTGTATTCTGCTCCTCATCAGCCCTGGTATATAGCCCCTGCTGCTCCTCATCAGCCCTAGTATATAGCCCCTGCTGCTCCTCATCAGCCCTGGTATATAGCCCCCTGCTGCTCCCCTCATCAGCCCTGGTATATAGCCCCCTGCTGCTCCTCATCACCCTGATATAGCCCCTGCTGCTCCTCATCACCCTGGTATATAGCCCCTGCTGCTCCTCATCAGCCCTGGTATATAGCCCTGTGCCCTCATCAGCCGTATATACCCCCTGCTGTATACGCACTCATCAGCCCTGGTATATAGCCCCCCATCAGCCCTAGTATATAGCCCAAGCTGTATACTGCTCCTCATCAGCCCTAGTATATAGCCCAATGCTGTATACTGCTCCTCATCAGCCCTGGTATATAGCCCCCCATCAGCCCTAGTATATAGCCCCCTGCTGTATACTGCTCCTCATCAGCCCTGGTATATTGCCCCCCATCAGCCCTAGTATATAGCCCAATGCTGAACTGCTGCCTCATCAGCCTGGTAATAGCCCCCCATCAGCCCTATTATATAGCCCCAGCTGTAACGCTCCTCATCAGCCCTAGTATATAGCACCCCATCAGCACTAGAATATAGCCCACTCCTGTATACTGCAACTCAACAGCCCTGGTATATAGCCCCCCATCCGCCCTAATAACCAATCTGTATATAGCCCTCATCAGCCCTGTATATAGCCCCCATCAGCCCTAGTATATAGCCCCCACTCTGTAATACTGCTCCTCACAGCCTGGTAAATAGCAGCCCTGCGTATACTGCTCCTCATCAGCCCGGTATATAGCCCATGCTGTATACTGCTCCTCATCAGCCCTGGAAATACCCAATGTTATACTGCTCCTCATCAGCCGCTGTATAAGCCCAATGCGTTACGCTCCTCATCACCTGTATATAGCCCATGCGAATGCCCTCACAGCCCTGGTATATAGCCCAATGCTGTATACTGCTCCTCATCAGCCCTGGTATATAGCCTCATGCTGTATACTGCTCCTCATCAACCCTGGTATATAGCCCAATGCTGTATACTGCTCCCCATCAGCCCTGATATAGCGCCTCTGCTGATCTGCTCCTCATCAGCCCTGTAATACCCAATGCGATCTGCCCCATCAGTCCCGATGTCTCCCCCTCCTCTATGCTCATCATCCTCAGTCCCAGGCTCTGACTCCCCCAGCCCTGGTGTGTGACCCCCCCCCCCCTCTGCCCCCTGCTGGGCCATTCCCCCCTCTCACCTCTGCTCGGGATCCACTAGCTCCGGTTGTCGGGCTCTCCCCGGGGTCCGGGCCTCACCCCCTGCTGCGCCGCGGACTCTGGATACAATGTATCACTCTCCCCCGGATACAATGTATCATCTTCTGTGCGCGGACACAATGTATCGCATCCTCGTCACCCGCGGGGCCTCCGCCCACTCTCCGGCCGGGGCCACTGATCTGTGCCCGGGGAGCTCCTGCCCATCAGCCGCGTCCTGAGCTCCGGGCAATCTCGGCTTCTTTAATTTCGCCCCCTTCTGACGTCACCATGTGGAGAACAACGATCAGGCGATTGGTCAGTCCCGGCTGCCAGGCCCGCCCCTTATCCAGATCCTGGATCCTGATTGGCTGAGTTTTGTGCCAGTCTCCCGACCCTAGCAGGTTCCCGGGTCCTAGAGCCGGAGGTGTTCGCCGGCTCCTTCCAAAGTCTAGAGATGATCAGCAGAATGTTATCTGTGCTGGGAGGGGCCAGGCCGAAGAGCTGACAATCTACTGCGCATCCCAGAGGCACTGGCGGCACCTGCAATGTGTGCGACTAGGCTTATGTTATGGTGTGATATGGATAATATTTAGGTTACAGGATCTACTATGTAATGAGATCTGTCTTATTTAGTTTATTTACCAGGTTACAACATTATGTGTTTTATTGTTATGTTGTTTATAAAATGTGTGATATTGGACACATGTTATAACGTTTATGTTATAGAATATACCATGTTATGACATTTATCTTACAGTATCTAAACCATGTTACAATATTATGTGTTATAGAGTTTTGTTATTTATGATGTATGTTATAGGATATATTATGGTATCATATTGTGTACAGTATTTATGTTACAGGATATACTATGTTATATTTAACTTCTAGGATTTAATATGTTATAATATTGTGGGTGAACATGTTATGTTATCTAGAATATTTATATTACAGGATATAATGTGTTATAATATTAATGATATAGAATCTTTACACACAATATTTTAACATGGAGTTGAAGCCAGCAGTTTCCCTCCCCTCTATATAAAGCCCCATCTGCAGGTTTCTCCCTCCCCTCTATATAAAGCCCCATCTGCAGGCCTCCCCTCTATATAAAGCCCCATCTGCAGGTTTCTCCCTCCCCTCTATATAAAGCCCCATCTGCAGTTTTTCTCTCTCTCTGACATGAAATCAGAATAAACCTTCCCCGTTTTAGGTCAATTAGGAACCAAATTATTTCTATTTGCCAAATGCAGAATAATGAGAGGGAGAAGTTTTTAAGGCATTTTTATTACTTTCTGCAAAGTTAGAAGTTTCCTCCATCTCATTAGTATTTGGTGGCTTTGCCCTTAAACTGTAGGACTTGTTCTGGATCCTTCCACAAGCTTCTCATAATAGTTGGTAGGAATTTTGGCCCCTTCCTCCTGACAGAACTGGTGTCACTGAGCCATGTTTGGAGGTCGTCTTGCTCGCACCGGCCTTGTCAGCTTTGCGCATAAATATCCAATAGCATTGAGATCAGAGCTTTGTGACGGCCACTCCAAAACATTGACTTATTTCTCCTTAAGCCACTTTGTAACCAGTTTGGCAGTAGCTTCAGGTCATTGTCCATTTGGAAGACCCGCTTCCGTCCAAGCTTTAACTTCCTGGCTGATGTACAGTATTGCCACATAATCTTCTTTCCTCATGATGCATCTATTTTGTGAAGGGCACTAGTCCCTCCTGCAGCAAAACAACCCCACAACATGATGCTGCCACCCCCATGTTTCACACTTGCGATGGTGTTCTTAGACTTCAAAGCTTCTCCGTTTTTTTCCTCCAAACGTAACGATGGTCATTATGGCCAAACAGTCCAATTTTAGTTTAATCAGACCACAGGACATGTCTCCAAAATGTAGGTCTTTGTTCCTGTGCATTTGCAAAAATTACATGCTTGGCTTTTCTATGTTCTTTGGAGTAATGGCTTCTTCCTGGCAGAGCGGCCTTTCAGCCCATGTTGGTACAGGACTCGTTTCACTGTGGATAATGACACAATCTCACCAGCTTCCGCCAGCATCTTCACAAGGTCTTTTGCTTTTGTTCTTGGGTTGATATACACATGTCGGACCAAAGCAAGTTCATCTCTGAGACACAGAACCCGTCTCCTTCCTGAGCATTATGATGGCTGGACGTTCTCATCTTGTTTGTGCTTGCGTATAATTGTTTGTACAGATGAACGAGGCCCCTTCAGGTATCTGGAAATTGCACCTAAAGATGAACCAGACTTGGACTTGCAAGTCCCCAATTCTCTTCCTGATATATTGGCTGATTTCTTTAGTCTGTCCCATGATGTTACTCACAGAAGCAGTTTGTTTCTGGTGTGATATAAAATACATCCACAGCTGTGTCTCTAATTAACTCAAATGTTGCTGATAAACCTCTCAGAAACTTCCAAAGACCTGACCTCATCATATGGGCGGTCCCAGATTGTTTAAAGGCAGAGTAATCCCAGTATATGGAAACTTTGCAGAAAGTAATAAAAATGCCTTAAAAATTCTCCCTCTCATTCTTCTGCATTTGGCAAATAGAAATAATTTTGGTTCCTAACTGACCTAAAAGGGGGAAGGTTTTTGTTTTCTGATTTTCAGGGGGGGTCAAGCAGAAAAGAACCTGCAGATGGGGCTTTTTATATAGTGGATGGAAACTTCTGGTTTCAACTGTAGTATATCCTATAATATAAATATTCTAACATAGTAAATCCTGTAACATAAATATTATAGATAATATAACATCTTCACCCACAATATTGTAACATATTAAATCCTATAACATATATATATATATATGCTAACGTAGTATATCCTGTAACATAAATAATATAAATAACCTAACATCTCTACTAAAGTCATATTTATCATATTGTATATGTACATAGAATGTGTTACAATATTGTGTGTTATATTGTCTTGCTATTTATAAACTATGATATTGGATATACTGTGATATTATATTTATCTTATAGGATGTAATGTATTATAGCATTGATATTACCGGATATACTATGTTTGAATATTTACACTATAGGATATACTATGTTAGATGTTTATCTCATAGAATATACATTATACAAGTTATAATATTTATCTTATAGTTTATATAGCATGTTACAATATTGTGTGTTATGTTATTTTTAAACTATGATATTGAATATACTGTGATATTATATTTATCTTATAGGATATAATGTATTATAACATTTATGTTACAGGCTATAGAATAATATTCATGCTACAGAATATACTATGTTAGAATATTTGCATTATAGGATATATGATGATATGATATGTATTGCATAGGATAAATACAAGTTATATTATTTACCTTATAGTTTATATACCATGTCACAATGTTGTGTGTTATGTTGCTATGTTATTTATAATATTTGTCTTATAGGTGTACCTCTAAACCTTTTTGGATGGCCGAAGAAGGACACTTAGGGCACATCCCCACGGCATAGGACAAATACCGGCCGGTATTTGTCCTGTTTTGCCCTCGTCCCCACGGCCGCGGGGGAGGGGGGTCGGCTTTTCTCCGCGATGAGTGGAGAAGAGCCCTCCCATTGAGAAGCACAGATTCCGTCCGAAAACCGGACGGAAGATGGTGCTTGCTCAATGTTTTGGACTGCTGCACGGGTTTGCCATAAAGCACAATTGTGCTAATTTTTGTCCGGTTTTTCAGGCGGTCTGAAAAACCGCAAACCGAAAACCCGTGCCGTGGGGACATGCCCTTAGGGTATGTTCACACGATGTATTGCGGCGCATACAGTACGGCCGCAGTACACCGTTTGTTTCGGGAGCTTGCGCTAATACGTGAATACTCCCGCGGTGCGGGAGGGGGGGGGGTTGCGGCAACACGCCGGATCCATTGACATTCATTACTCGCGGTGCGTATTCGCTGCAAGTAATTGACATGTCACTTATCTCCCCACGCATACAACATGATCGTATTGTACGCGCGGGAAGCGGAGGCGTAATCCATAGTTCTCTATGAGAACTATGGATTACCGTAATTTCGGCGCACATCTCACTCGTATTAGAGCACAGATACGTGGCGAAATGCGCACCAAAATTACCCTGTGTGAACATAGCCTTACGTTTCACCGGGAAGAATATATATTTACTTTTTGCAGATCTACAAACTTCTATGATCTTCCCTTAAACACTAGCACAATATTATCTGAATATAGACATTTTTATAGAGCAAATTATAACACATTTTTAAGTCATATATTAAAGGTAGCCTAATATGCATTTAGGGACCAGAAGATGCTTTTTGGGGACAATATAGAAAGCTTAATATTGCAAGTTTATTTATCAAGTCAAAGAGAGGGACAATTTTATGTAGAGAGGGACAGAGGGATTGGGGTAAAAAATAGGGACTCTCTCCCAAAAAGAGATGCTTGGAAGGTACAGTATCTTTTATATTAATCCAGTACCAGGGAAGTGGCAAACTGCATATCAATAAAATCTTGAGCTTTATTCTATAGGTTAAACGTTGCAAGCAAACTACACAAGAGGTAACAGTGTCACATTTCGGGTGCACTGCCCTTATTCGTTGCTAGGATATATTATAACTGTGCATCTTATGTATTATACATATTCGATAAAAGATTGATAGGGAGGGGACCATGGTCTGTACTGGCTTATGAAGCTGCCAATCTACGGTAGACTTCTTCAGACGTTTCTTGGGTTTTTTCATGAATTTTTAAATGGGTGTTTTTAGGGGGAGGGCCCCCTTAAAAACTTTCAGGGGGGGTATTTAATTTAATGCATAGAGCCCCCCTTAAAACCCGGCCCCCCCAAACTATGAAAGTAAAAGGGCCAATTTGGGAGATCACTATGATTTAAAAAGGAAATGGGGGATCTTGATTGCTTTTGGCTGCGGATGGACTTCTTCTGTGTTCCCCAAAAAACAGAAGGGAAAGGGCCCCTTTTTTTGAGTGGGGGAACTATAAAAATTAGATGGGCACCAAAAAGCCGAAGAGTTTTTAAAAAAATCCCTTTTAAACCCCCGTATGTGGAGCCCGAGGCCCCGCCCAACAGGGGGAATAAAGCGCGGGGGCTTAATTTTTTTAACCCTTTTAAAAAGGGCCAGCAAAAAATGGCCCAAGGACTGGTAATTGGAAAGGGTCCGGTAAATTTTTCTGGAAAAATGACCCAAAAGCCGCCTTATTTAGGAGACCATAAATACCCAAATGAATGTACACCCAAAAAACACATAAAAAAAGAACCCTAACCCCGAAAATAACCCGCGTGATGGGTGAGTATGACTCCATAAAGGCCTGGGAAGGGGTTTCCCGGAAACTGAGCCAAATGCATCCCCAACGCTGGGGGGTCCCCTAAAAGCCAACACCCCCATCCAGGGCCCCACATGCAGACGCACCCACACTTCTGGAAGGGGGCCAAAAAGCCAAACCCAAACCCCCATTTCCCGAGCCCCAAAAATGCTTACTGCACCCCAGCTGCTGGAGGGGGCCCTAGAGCCAACACCCCCCACCAGGAAACCCGACCTGCGACTGCAGCCAAGCTGCGGGAGGGGCCATAGAGCCAACCCACCATCCAGGGGCCCACCCTTTTTACTGCACCCACATTCAGGAAGGGTTTTATAAAAGCCAACACCAAACCATCCCCGGCCCCCCACAACTGACTGCACCCACAGCTGCGGAGGTTCCCCTAGAGCCCCAAAACCAAACCCCCAGGGGGGCCCCCATGCTGACTGCCACCCCCAGCTGCCCGGAGGGGCCCAAAAATACAACACCACCACC